>ML381029.1:2102-16688 GCA_005239525.1 Nicotiana knightiana | reverse complement strand
TTTTTTTAACAATATGTAGGTAAATGATCCAAATAATGGTGTAAATCAATTTTTGAAAGATATATCTTGGGGACCTGGGCTTCAGGTCACACCAATGTCTAAGTACGTTGTGAATGGTTATAAGTTTCATACAGAGGATTGCTCTAAAAATAAAAATAGCAACAATAGTGGGGTGTGGGTTCAAGAAGGTGATGGCAACCAAGTTGGAGATATTGATTATTATGGTGTGCTCAAAGAAATAATTGAACTAGAATATGCAGGTTGACCATATAAGAAATTGATACTCTTTAGATGCAAGTGGTTTGACCCACATCCAACAAGAGGTACAAGAGTACACAACCAATACAGCATAATTGAGGTTAATCATACGAAGGAGTATGATCGCTATGATCCTTTCGTAGTTGCACATAATTTTAGGCAAGTGTATTATGCTCCTTATCATTGCGGTGGAATAAGTCCGATTGGTGGGTTGTATTTAAAACTAAGCTTGTAGGTAGGGTGGAAGTCGAGAATGTGTTAGATGTTGCTTATCAAAACGATGTCTCCAGTGTTCACCAAATAGTGGACGAACTTTTAGAAAATGATTTGGAACATCCTGCACACATATTGGAAGAAGTTGATATAGATGAAGTAACAATTATAGAAAATGAGGAAGTAGAATCAACTGATGAAGCTCAAACTAGTGAGGAAGAAGAATTCTCGGACGAGGAACAATACGTCGATGAGCTTTAAAAAGTTGGTTTCTTTAATAACTCTCATTTTATAGTTGGTTTCATATATGTTTCAACCTAAATATGTATTATATTATGCAGATGACAGGAAAGGGTTGAGGTAACGATGACCCTACTGGTTCTCGGGGTCGAGAAAAGGCTAGGAAGGGAAAGAGGAGGGTACAAGATAATCCTTCATCTTTTCCACCCTCTTCAGAGATGCCGATGCATGTGTCTATGTATTATCCTCCACCCGATGGCTATTATCAGCATCACCAGCCCTACGTCTTTGTGCAGACACCGGGTCTTTCATCACAGGGCCATAGGACTGTACGTCCGTTATATAGTCCAACTGCCTTACGACCACATGAATCACATCCATTTGTGTCACAGCCACGGGGGTAACAACCACGGGGGTCACATGCATCAGTATCACAGCCATCGGTGTCATAGTCACTTGCGGTGAATCCAGCTATGTCGCAGTCACAGGGATCACAACCATCTTCATCAGTGACTCCATCTATTTCAGGCCTTTGCCTGCGAGATAGTAGCTCTGACCCCCCTACACCTTCCAAACATGCATCTGATGCACAAGTTTCGGACGATGATGCTGATGATGACGAGGAGGTGCATTATGATCAGTATCGCAGGATCATCATAGTCCCTGAAGGTGCTGTGTAAGAGTAATTTTTTATTTTTACGTTTATTGTTTTGCACAGTTTGTACTAACATATTAATGTGTTTTTTTTATTAAATTATAGGTTTATCCTGAGTAATATTACTACGAGGATAATCACCAAAGCCACCATAAAGCTTTATGATTCCCCCTATACGAGTTGGAGAGAATTCCCGTTCACGCTGAAGGAGCAAATTTTCAATGAATTTAAGGTATAAATGTTCTTTTAAGAAGTATAATTATTTATATTTATGATATTTTCATATAATATTTAACTTTTTAAATACATAGAAAGTGTTTATAGGAACACCACTATAGCGCGGAAGTGGCAGCAAATTTTAATCTTAAAGCTCGGAAGCGGTTGTCGCATAGTTTCTCCAAAACTAGACAGTTCAACAAGAAGCCTGGCTGGTTGCTTCAACATTTATGGGAGGATTTGAAAAGGCAATGGCTTGCCGCAACCTTCTTACAGAAGAGCGAAAAATGAAATAAAGCTTGCGTATCTGAGAAGGGAGGCTCCTTGCACACTGGAGGTGCGATCAGCCAAGGGACAATAAAAAGAAGATTGGTACGTAATTGATTAATTTATTTTAATTTTCAAGGTATATCTATTCTGTTTATTAACTAAAATATATGAGTTTTCAGGAAAAGAAGTTGGGGCGTCCAATGAAGCAAGATGAGTTATTCAAGGAGACTCATATTGTCAAGAAGAAGAAAGAGACAGATCAAGAAAGGTGGGTCGAGGGCCGAGCCTCGACTGTACATGTAAGTTTTCACTTTTAATTAAGTATTTTGATTTACACTTATATAAATTTTGAAATACTAATTCAATATAATTTTTTTTTATAGGATCGCTTCACAGCTGACGTGGAGGAATTCATATGCAGTCAGCCACCTAATGAGTCGGGTGAGGCAATCCAACTTTCGGACGAGGATGCTAAAAGAATATGGAGGGAGCCTGCTGGCGGTGCAAAATGGGGGAAGGAATACGGGCTTCCTACTAAGAAGTTCCATCGCTATCACTGTCGAATGCAAGGAATAGCGACTTCCTCGCAAGGCGAGCAACTTCGTGGGGAGAGCCTCTCTGCTATGCGGGAGATTGTGACAAAGCTCACATCCGAGCTAGAAGCGGCCAAAGAAAGAGAAAATCATAGAGATGCTCTGTACGTTGGCATACAAGCTCAGTACCATGCAATGCAAGCTCAACTCAAAACTATCCTATCTGCCAAAACAGGCAGTTTCTGCCAAAATTATACCCAGAAAAGCGAGCAAAGTTGGTCGCTAATTAACCCAGATTTCCTAAAAAGCGGCCAACTTTGGTCGCTATTCTGTTAAAAAACAAAAATTTTGGGAATTAGTGACCAATTTTGGTCGCTTATGTATAAAAAAAAATTCTATAAATTAGCGACCAAATGTGGTCGGTTATATTTAAAAAAATTAAAAGAATTAAAAAAAAGCAACCAACCTTGGTCGTTATATTCCATATTTAAAAATATAATAATTGGTTTACAAACCAACTTTGGTCGCTAAATTTATATTATTAAAATATTAAAGCGACTAAAGTTGGTCGCTATATTTATACCCCGAATATTTGGTCCTTTTACCTTAGAGACCAAAGTTGGTCACCAATTAGCGACCAACTTTGGTCCCTAATGTAAAGAGACCAACAAAATAGCGACCAAGCCCTGTTGGACTAATTTTGTCGCTTTTTCACTATTTAGCGACCATCTTTGGTCGCTTTTGGTGGTCGCTTTTTCCTGAATTTTTAGTAGTGTAAGTGTGGTAAGTATATATGGAAGTCCGAAGAACACGGAGGCAAGAAAGTAGCTCATAAAATCTTGCGCCATTTTCCAATCAAACCAAGGCTTCAAAGATTGTACATGGCATGAGAAACAACTAAAAAGATGAGGTGGCACAAGGCGGGAAATATTAATGATGGTGTCTTGTGACATCCATCTGGCTCAATAGCATGGAAATCCTTTGATGCACGACATCCCAAATTTTCAGCTGAGTTAAGGAATGTTTGATTAAGTTTGGCGAGTGACGGGTTCCAACCTTATGGGAACATGAGTTCTAATCATAGCATTTGGCCAGTCGTACTATCTACGTGTAACTTGCCACCATGGGATTGCATGAAAAATCCATATTTCATGATGACACTTCTTATTCCAGGCCCCAAGTGTCCAGGCAATGTTATCGATGTATATTTACAACCAATGATTGAAGAGTTGAAAGAATTATGGGACGGGGTGGAAACTTATGATGCACACTCAAAATCTAATTTTCTGATGCATGTGGCTATCATATGGACGATCAATGACTTTCATGTATATGGAAATCCTGCAGGATGGTCAACCAATGGAAAGCTGGCATGTCCTTGTTGCAATAAAGATAAACAATAGACTTCCTTACGTAGTAAGTTGTGTTATATGGGTCATCGTCGATTCCTTCCCATGGACCATGCATGTCGGAGAAGTAGGACGTTATTTGATAGGAAAGTTGAAATGGGAGTTGCACCTAACTCTTTAACAGGTGATGAAGCACTTGTACAATTACAAGCTTTGGGTAATGTGACTTTTGATAAGGGACAAAAGAGAAAGCATGATGTTCATAACAATGCTTACAATTTGAAGAAGAAAAGTATCTTTTTTCAATTGCTTTATTGGAAGAGTCTTATGTTACGACATAACCTTGATGTAATGCACATCGAAAGAAATGTGTCCGGTAATATTATATCAACTGTCATGAATATGGTTGGAAATAGAAAAGATACATTGAAAAGTAGATATGACTTGATGGATCTTGGAATCAGACAAAGGTGCCATCCTATTGAGGATGGGAATAATATTTTGTTACTGGCCGCACGCTATGAATTGTCCGTGGAAGAGAAGCTAAAGCTATGCAATTTCTTAGCTAATCTGAAGGTTCCTGATACATTTTCCTCAAACATTTCAAGGTGTGTCAACGTACAAGAGAAAAAGATACATGGATTGAAATGTCACGACCATCACGTATTGTTGCAAGACATTTTTCTAGTAGCTATACGTAGTTTGCTACCCAAGGAAGTGTGTGATCAAATTATAGCCTTAGAAAAGTTTTTCAAGAATATATACTCTAAGTGATTGACGATTGAAGATCTTGATATCCTAGAGGCATAAATTCCTGTTATTTTGACCAAATTTCAACTTGCTTTCCCTCCATCTTTCTTTGATGTCATGGTTCATTTGCCAATTCACTTGCCAAGTGAGGCAAAGCTTCGTCGACCAGCTCAATATCGGAATATGTATCCTATTGAGAGGTAATTTATTGTTTAATAGTTTTGATGTTATAAAGTTAGAGTGACACACATTATATTAATAAGTCATTTTATATAGGTATCTGCAAAAACTTAACTCATATGGTCGCAACAAAAATCGTCCAAAAGGTTCAATTGCAGAAGGTTATTTGGCAGAGGAAAGCCTCACATTTTGCTCACGATACTTGAAGAATATCTCAAAAAAGTTCAATAAACAAACTAGGAATGACGATGGATCTGTGTCAAATGATGAGATGTCTATCTTTAAAAAGTGGGCAAACAAAAGGTGCCTGAGAAGGCATCAGGCTATCTCATGATGAGTTTAAACAAGCATGTATGTATGCACTTCAAATTGTGAAGAGGTTTCACATTTCAAGGAGTAAGTCTCTTATTAACTCCAAGATAGTTTCACATTGAGATCATTTGAATCTGATTTATCTTAGCTAACTTAAAATGTAGGGAATATACAAGAGAGATTGAAAGCGAATGTTCAATGAGAGCTCATAAAAATGGGTTTCTTGATCGGTTTCGCGCACGTGTAAGTGTCTACTCAGATGATAATATTGATATTAGTTTATTCTTCCCATCATGTTATTGGTCATAACAGTGTTGTTCGTCTTTGTAGATATTGGTACTTATCTGCACAAGGACGCGCAAATGATGAGCTCATAAGCTTAGCTGTCGGTCCTACACCATTAGTACATCGACATTCAACATTTATGGTGAATGGATTTAGATTCCATATAAAAGAGCTTGCATTGAGAAGAAAAACGCATAATAGTGGTGTTCCTGTGAGAGGAGATAATTCAGACTCTAATAAGGAATATTATGGTGTAATAGAGGACATTTATGAGTTATCTTATGTGGGAAACAGAAAAATTTACTTATTCAAGTGTCATTGGTAGGATGTGGCTCACTTAGGAAGAGGATATAAGATTGACAAATATGGCTTCACAAGTGTGAATACTCGGTGTGCCTTGAATACAAATGCGACATTTGTGTTGGCATCTCAGTCAGAACAAGTCTTTTACTTGGACGACATGGTCGATAATGATTGTCCTGTTGTTGTGAAGATAAATCCTCGTGACCTTTTCAAAATGCCTGATAATGATGATAATTGTGTAGAAATTGAATTAGAAAAATTACTGAATGAAGAAGTTTATCAGCAAGAGAAAGCTGAATTTAATAATTCGTGCACTAATGACCAACAAAATATTGTTGAGGTGTCTCTACATAGGGGCAATGTTGAACCACAAATTATTAACTACGATCATGCAAGTACGCAAGCTCAAAATAATGTGCATAATGAGGAAGATGATTTCGTTAATGACAATCATATAGAAATATTAGAGAGTGAAGATAGCGAACAAGAGTTATTTCATGATGTTGATGGGGAGGACAATGATACATCCTCTTGAAGACTAAGAAGTAAAAGTCTGATGATATAGATGTTACATCCTGTTTTGAAAATTCTCGGTATTTTGTCCATAACTTTATATTACCCCATGTATTTGTTTGGAACTGTCAATGAACCAAAGATTATTGATGCTTGAATCTTTATATTTCTTTGTTGATTCTCTTATGATGCTTGAAGCTTTATGTCTATGTCTCATTTTTGAAAGTTCTCTATATGTTTTTCCTTATTAGACTTACAATGAAATTAGTTCGTGATGCTTGTAGCTTTATGTCTACATCCTATTTTGAAAAGTTCTCTGTATTTTTTTCCTAATTAGACTGAATGAAATTAATTCGTAATATTTAAAGCTTTAGTTTCATAATAGAATAAGTGGTGAAGTAAAATTAGTGAATTGATATTTTCTCTACTCTGATCAATCATTTTCTTTTTATGTTTTGTTGCAGGAAATGAAAGGAATTGGACGAGGAAAATGTGGGAGAGGCGGGACGAGTTGTGGTCGTTAAAATTTTCAAGGACGTGGTAATTTTTGAGCGACGTCTAAGCCACACATACATATCGGACAAGTATCTGATGCATATGTAGAGATAGGACAACCAAGTAACCCGAGTCAAGGACCTTTACAGACCGGACATGTATATACTAACTCTCTCCAAATACCTTCTTTAGAAACACAATTATCACAAAATGTAGCATAAACTGTGTATTGCTCTCCAGAGGTTAAAAATTGTGCAAGTTAGTTTCTGTTTTTTGTTGTTTTGTAAAAATTATTTTTACTGATTGAGTGGAGCTACTAATGAACAATAGTATCCTTTTAATTTTTAGTTTCTTCTAGCAATAAAAAAAGAGGAACATGAAAATAGAAATCTAAAAGTTTAGAAGTAAAAATGTCACGACCCAAAATCTAACCATGGTCGTGATTGCTCCTATCGTGTTACAAGGTAAGCCTATTTCCCAAAATATTACTACTAATTGATTATAAGAATTTAGTAAAACATTTCCAATAATTTAATTCCTGATAAACTAAACCAACTCTAAATATAAATAATATAAAATACAGAAACGAGTCCCAAACATCGGGGTGTCACCAAGTCATGAGCGTCTAGACTCTAACTTGCAATCTCCATAGATAGACGACCTGAACACATAAACACATAACCGCAGATAATAGCTATTAGGCCTCACAACCTCACGGGATGGACCAAGTCTCAATCCCTCATGGTTCACACCCACATGCCCATCACCTAGCATGGGTATCACTTCCACACAATCACATGATATCGAATCTCTGGGTTTATACCCTCAAGCCAGAGTTAAAAATGTTACTTACCTTGTCTCCAAAAGCTCCAAATCTATCCAAAATCAGAATACTACTATCAACATAGGCTAAAGAATCGAATTCCACAATAACAACTGCAAAATATGCAAAAACCCGAAATCGGCCAAAACTCGGCCCCCGGGCCCACGTCTCGAAACCAGTCAAAAAATATAGAATAATAATCCTCGTCCTCTTCCGAGTCTCACCATATAAAATTTATCAAAATCGGACTCTGTTTGGTCCCTCAAATCCCTACCTAAAACTCTCCAAATCTCAAGCCCTAAATCCCTCAATTTCACTTTGAAATCATCAATCAAATCCCAAAAAGAAGATGGATTCATGAAATATAACCAAACCCAAGTAGATGATACTTACCCCAATCCCAGTGGTGAAAATTGCCTCCAAAATGGCCCATATCCGAGCTCCCCAACTCAAAATATGACCGAAAGAACAAACCCTTGTCTTGTATATTTTTCTGCCAGCTATTCTGCCTCGTTTCTCATGCGAAACAATCCTGAAACTCACTTTTTATGCCTCCAATGGATTCCTTGTGATTTTTTAGTCAAGTTAGGCTTTTGAATCATTCAATTTGACCTAATAATGAAGGAGATATGTAGGTTTTAATATTTACAAATAGTGCAGATTTTTAAATACGTCGCCAATGGCAATTTCGTAATTAATCTGAAAAATATGGCAACCTACTTCTTAGTAAAATTACCATAAAATCTCCATACGATGTCCAAATTCGACGATCCATTTTGCTACGGGTCTGTAATTACGATACGGATCTAATGCTTCAATCAAAAAAGGAAACGAAGCTTATTTGTTCAGTATGATATCATTTATGCTTGAAGAAACGACATTGAAACATAAGAAAAACGAGCACAATATAGCCCAAACCTATCCAAAACTCACCCGATCCCCTCGAGACCTCAACCAATAATTCCCACAATTCAGATATCACTACCCGGACTTAATCGAACCTTCAGAACACCCAAAGCAACACCAAAACACCGAATCAACCGTGGATTTAATCCTAAGAACTTGTAAACTTCCAAAATTCGCCAATGACGCTGAAACCTATCAAACCACGTCCGAATGACCTTAAATTTTTAAAACACGTCAAAAATGACACTACGAACCTACTCCAACTTCCGAAATTCCATTTCGACCTGGATACCTAATTTTCCACTATCGACCAGAATCGCCAATTTGCACATATATCCAAAATGACATTACGAACCTGCTCCAACTGTCAGAATTTCATTCCGACCCCGATAGACTATTTTCCCCAGCCGACCGGAAATCGCCAAAAACTAACTTTTGCCAATTCAAGCCTAATTCCTCACCGGACATCAGAACTTCATTTCGAACACACTCCTAAGCCCCAAATCACCTAACGAAGATATCCGAGTAAAAAATCCACATTCCGAGGTCATTTACCAATAAGTCAACTCACCGTTGACTTTTTCAACTATTAAGCTAATTTCAGAGACTAAATGTGTATGTTCTCACCACGACCACTCCGAACCCGAATCAACCGACCCAACACAACATAAATAGGCTAAGCAACATATGATAAAGTAGAAACGGGGAAAATCTCATAGAACGACCGGTCGGGTCGTTACATCCTCCCCCTCTTAAACAAACATTCATCCTCGAACAGGTCTAGAAACATACCAGGAGTCTCGAATAAGTAAGGATATCTGCTCAGCATCTCTCGCTCGGTCTCCTAGGTGGTATCCTCCACTGGCTGCCCTCTCCACTGAACCTTCACTGAAGCTATATCCTTAGACCTCAGCTTTCTGACCCGACGATCCAAAATGGCCACTAGATACTCGACTGATAACTATTATTATATGCAAACTCCGCGAGTGGCAGAAACTGGTCCCATGAACCCCCAAAATCAATAACACAGGCATGCAACATATCCTCCAAAATCTAAATAGTATGCTCCGACTGCCCGTCGGTCTGCGGATGAAACGCTGTGCTCAACTCGACCTGAGTACCTAACCCCCTCTACACGGCCCTCTAAAACTGGGATGTGAATTGAGTACCTCTGTCATAAATGATTGGAACTGGAACCCTATGCAACCGGACAATCTCCCTGATATAAATCTCAGCTAACCGCTCCGAAGAATAAGTAGTACCAACAAGAATGAAGTGCGCGGACTTGGTCAGCCGATCCACAATAACCCATATAGAATCAAACCTCCTTGAAGTCCGTGGGAGTCCAACTACAAAGTCCATGGTGATTCGCTCCCACTTCCACTCCGAAATATCTAATCTTTGAAGCAATCCACCTGGTCTCTGGTGCTCATACTTGACCTGCTGACAGTTGAGACACCGAGCCACGAACTCAACAATATTCCTCTTCATCCCCCTCCACCAATAATGTTGTCTCAGATCCTGATACATCTTTGCGGCACCCAGATGGATGGAATACCGCAAACTATGGGCCTCAGATAGAATCAAATCTCGAAGCCCATCCACATTGGGAATACAAATCCATCCCTGTATCCTAATGACCCCATCATCACCAATAAACCACATCCCTGGCATCACCGCGATGGACCCTGTCCTGAAGAACGAGAAAGTGTGGATCATCATACTAGCATGCTCTAATCTGATCATAAAGAGAAGACCTGGAGGCTACATAAGACGATACCCGCGAGGGCTCTGATAGATCCAATCTCACTAACTGACCTGCCAAAGACTGAACATCAAGTGCTAAAGGTCGCTCTAATACTGGAAGGTAGGCTAGACACCCCAAACTCTCTGCTCTGCGACTCAGGGCGTCGGCCATTACATTGGCCTTTCCTGGATGATATAAAATAGTGAGGTCATAATCATTGAGAAGCTCCAGCCATCTCCTCTGACGCAAATTCAGATCCTTCTACTTAAGCAGATGCTGCAAGATATGGTGATTAGGGAAAATCTCACAGTGCACTCCATATAAATAATGACGCCAAATCTTCAAGGCGTGGAAAATAGATGCTAGCTCAAGATCGTGCACAGGATATTTCTTCTCGTTCACCTTCAAGTGTCTGGACGCGTAGGCAATCACCCTATCGTCCTGCATCAAAAAACCGCTCCAAGGCCAACTCTCGAGGCATCACAGTAAACTGTATAGGAACCTGAACTCGTAGGCAAAACCAACACCAGAGTTATAGTCAAAGCTGAATTGAGCTTATGAAAGATCTCCTCACACTCTTCAGTCCACCTGAACTAAGCACCCTTCTGGGTTAGTCTGGTCCTAGGTGCTGCAATAGATGAAAATCCCTCTACAGAACGGCGATAGTACCCTGCCAAACCAAGGAAACTACGAATCTCGGTAGCTGATGACGCTCTAGGCCAGCTCTGTACCGCCTCTACCTTCTTCAGATCAACCTAAATACCCTCACTGGACATCACGTGCCCCAAGAACGCTACTGAACCAAGCCAGAACTCACACTTCGAAAATTTTGCATTCGATCTTCTCTATCAAGGTCTGAAGCACAACCCCCAAATGCTGCTCATGATCCTCCCGAGATTGGGAATACACCAAGATATCGTCAATAAACACGATGACAAAACAATCCAGATAAGTCCTGAATACACTGTGCATCAAATGCATAAAGGCTGCTGAGGCATATTCAGCCCAAATGACATAACCAGAAACTCATAATGACCATATCTAGTCCTGAAAGCAGTCTTCGGGATGTCTGGCCCCCGAATCTTCAACTGACGA
This sequence comes from Nicotiana knightiana, assembly GCA_005239525.1. Lineage (NCBI taxonomy): Eukaryota > Viridiplantae > Streptophyta > Magnoliopsida > Solanales > Solanaceae > Nicotiana > Nicotiana knightiana. The sequence goes on along the minus strand of ML381029.1, from coordinate 5,545 downwards.
TAGCCGGAACGCAAGTCAATCTTGGAAAATACCCTGGCACCCTGCAACTGATCAAACAAGTCATATATACGAGGCAAGGGATACCGATTCTTCACCGTAACCCTATTCAGCTGCCGATAATAAATACACATGCGCATAGAACCATCCTTCTTCTTTACAAATAACACCGGTGCACTCCAAGGTGACACCCTAGGCTGAATGAACCCCTTATCTAGGAGTTCCTGAAGCTGCTCCTTTAATTCCTTCAGCTCCACTGGTGCCATATGATTAGGTGGAATAGAAATAGGCTGAGTGCCTGGCACTAGGTCAATTCCAAAATCAATGTCCCTGTCAGTTGGCATGCCTGGCAGGTCTGCAGGAAACACGTCCGGAAAGTCACGGACCATAGGAACCGAGTCAATAGAGGGAGTCTCACCACTGATTTTCCTTACAAAAGCAAGCTATGATAAATAAACCTTCTCCACCATACGCTGAGCCTTCAGGTAGGAAATCACCTTACTAGGCACATACTCAGAAGAACCTCTTAACTCAACCCGCGGACATCCTGGCATAGCTAAGGTCACGGTCTTAGCGTGACAATCAACAACAACATGACACAGAGATAACCAGCCCATGCCCAATATCACATCAAAATCGACTATGCTGAGTAACAGTAGGTCCACTCGGGTCTCCAGACCCACAATAGATACCACACACGACCAATACACACGATCCACAATAATAGTATTGCCCACCGGAGTCGACACATGAATAGATGTAACTAAAGACTCATGGGGCATATCCAGAAAATGGGCAATATATGATGAAACATAGGAATATGTAGAACCAGGGTCAAATAAAGCCAAAGAATCTCGGCGACAGGCTGAGACAATACTTGCGATCACTGCATCAGAGGCCATAGCATCTGGCCGGGCTGGAAATGCATACATACGGGCCTGATCTCCACCTGCTCGACCTCCCCCTCTAGGGCGGCCTCTAGCTAACTGACTACCACCCCTGGATGCCTGGGTGGGTGGTGAAGTAACTGGAGCTGAAGTCGAAGGCTGGCTCCTCAGCTGATATGGGCCTCAAAGAAGATGAGGACAATGCCTCCTCATATGCCCGAAATCTCCACACTCATAAAAACTCCCTGGAGCTGGAGACGGGGACTGAAAGGATCCCCTGGCACAAGAATGGCCACTAGGAGAACCGTGCATAGAGGAACACTGAACTGATGGTGCTCGAGCTGCACTCTGGGCTGGAAGCGAACCGAATGAAGAACGGCCTAGCAGAGAACTGCGGGGACCATGCCCGGAAGATGCATCACTATGGGCTGGGCGGTCTGACCGAGGAGGCCTGAACGAATGGCCTCTACCATGCTGAATCTGTCCCCTGGAAGGAGCACCACTAGAACCACCCGATCCACGAGGCCTCTTGGTGTCTCTCTCTACCCGCTCCTGGCGGTGAACCGACTCAATATCTCGAGCAATATCAACAACCTGCTCGAAGGTAGCAGCTGACACTTTCTCCCGAGTCATGAAAGGGCGGAGCTGGTAAGTGAGACCATCCATGAACCTCTTAATCCACTCCCTATCAGTAGGGACGAACTCGGTGGCATGACGAGCCAACTTTGAAAATCGAATCTCATACTCCGTCACTGATAGCTCCCCCAGACGCAGTTGCTGAAAATGCCTGCGATGCTCCTCCCTGTGAGACTGGGGTACATACTTCTCAAAAAAGATAGTGGAGAACTGCTTCCAAGTGAGGGGTGCTGAACCAACAGGCCTACGCCTCTTAAAAGACTCCCACCAAGTGAAAGCAGCACCAGAAAACTGAAAAGTAGCAAACGACACCCCAGTCGTCCCTAGAATCCCAGCAGTACGAAGCATCCGCTGACACTTATCCAGAAAACCCTGGGAATCCTCGCCCTCCGCACAACTGAATGTCGGATGATGAAGTCTACTAAACCTCTCCAGCCTACACTGCTCATCATCTGGCATAGCTAGAACCACAAAGTCCTGAACTGGAGCAACCGACTGGGCTGGAACCGACCCTAGTGTCTGATGGCCTTAAGTAACCTGCTCAGGTGTCCGGGAAACTAGAGTGTTACTGGCTCCCCCAGCCTATGAAATAGCAGCAGTAGAAGATGTAGTAACTACCGGTGCAAGGTTGGTACATACTGTCAAGATCTGGGCCAAGGTCTCCTGAAGACCCGGGATAACAATAGGCACTGTTGGTGCCTGAGCCTTTCCCACTGGAGTATCTGCGGCAGGGATCTACTCCTGAATAGTAGGGAGAAACTGGTACTGCCCTAGCTACTGCACGAGCTGGCCCCTACCTCTACCACGGCCTCGACCCCTCACTGGTCTAGCTAGTGGCTGATCACCCTGATCGGTAGCACGAGTCCTCACCATCTGTGAGAGAATGAAACAACATAAGTTTAGATTTCCAGAATCAACAAAGTGGCACGACAAAATTCAAGAAAAATGAATTTTTTCCTAAGGGTTCTTTAGCCTCTCGAAGATAAGTACAAATGTCTCTGTACCGATCCGTAAGACTCTACTAAACATGCTCATGACCGTTGAGTCCTATGTAACCTAGGCTCTAATACCAACTTCTCATGACCCCAAATCCTAAGCTGGCCAAGATAGCACCTATCATTGAACTAGGCTAGCCAACCATTTCAAACTATCATAATATTTCATAATTCCCCAAAATTAGCAGATTTTAAAATAGAAAAATTAAATGAACAATTTATACACTTCCACAAAATCTGGAGTCAACTGTCATGAGCATCTAGGACTGTAAATACAATGTACAATATAATGGCTTGCTACTACAAAAGCCCGAAGTACAAAAGACAAAAAAAACTATGATCTGAGGAAAGGAAAGGAGGTGAGCTGGGGACGCTGAGCAGCTACCTCAATCCTCGAACAAACTCCGCGCATCCGAAAATCAACTAGTGAGATGGTCCGGTACCTGGATCTGCACACAGAGGTGCAGGGAGTAACGTGAGTACGCCAACTTAGTAAGTAATCTAAGTAACTAAAAACTTGAGTGTAGTGACGAGCATTTATAAAACATGTAAATCCATATGATGAGTAATAGTGAAAATGAATAAATCAAGTCAGGAATCTACATTCCAAATATTTCGTAAAAACTCCAGTTTCCATTTTAAAAATCTCATATAAAAACGTTTGTCCAACATTATCAATAGAGGCTCAATGTAAAGAAGAGTGAAGATGGTAGTTTCATAGAATATAAGCACCTCGGGCACAATATCATTCACAATAAAGCCTCTCCAGCAAGCCTCTCAGTCACTCGTGACTCCACTATTAGTATCTCATGCTCACACTAATCACTCGTACTCAGCAAGTACCACGAATACACACAACTGCTGCGGCGGGTAGTCCGATCCAACACACACACACACACACACACCTCTCTTATATACACATATATGT
>ML381028.1:1443-36858 GCA_005239525.1 Nicotiana knightiana | reverse complement strand
TATCTGGACTTCAATTCCTATATTACTTATCGACCACGTACACTTGCGTGTGCATTGGGAAATTAACCAACAATGCCTTCTAGACTCATGTTTCAATTACGTTCAATAAATTTGAAATGGGAGTGCAGACGAGTTCTGGGGTTTGGGTACTACAAATTGAAAAGAAGGATTTGAGCTATGTAGGTAATTAATGGAATTCGGGCTTTAGTTGTTTCTAATTTTTATTATTTATTCTTTTGAATTGATAGGAGCATGCTTAAGCCGATCTCACCCGGGTAGGAAATTTTTAGGATTTTTCTACGTTCGCGTGACATAATTACGGGCTCCAAACTAAAACGGAAGTATGCGTTCGCTCAACTTTGGACCAAATAGTTTTAATAATAAAATTTTATTAATTGTGTACACGTTCGCGTGACACGAGTATGTTTTTAAAAATGAATATTCGTAGAAAATGCTTCAGGCAACTTAATATATAATCGTGATTATGTACACGTTCGCGTGACATAATTACGATTTNTACACGTTCGTGTGACACGAGTACATTTTTTAAAATGAATATTCGTAGAAAATTCTTTAGGCAACTTAATATATCATCGTGATTTTGTATATGTTTGCGTGACATAATCAAAAAAATTTAAAATAAATCAAGGTACGCGTTCGCACGACTTTGACCAAGCTTTTCTTAAATAATTAAGCGTCATAAATTGTGTACACGTACGCGTGACATTATTTAAGTGCTGATTTTCAAAATAAAACAAGGACTTTGAGCAATTTTTTTTTAAAAATAAACTAAGTGTTGCGAATTGTGTACATGTCGTGTACATGATTCTTGACGCGCCAAACTAAACGAGTATACGTACGCGTAACTCGTCTTAAGATATTTTTTTTAAATACGAATAATTAAAAGCGGTAAAGTATTAAGACACATAGGTCCTAAAAATGAGTAATTAGATCAAATAAGACAAGTATGAATCATTAAGCGACCGTGCTAGAACCACGGAATTCGGGAGTGCCTAACACCTTCTCCAAGGTTAACAGAACTCATTACCCAGTCTTCTGGTTCGCGTACTTTTAACGGAGTCAAATTTTCTCGATTCAGGATTTAAAATAAATCGGTGACTTGGGACACCATAACAATTATCCCAAGTGGCGACTCTAAAATAAATAAATAATCCCAATTCGATTATGTCACTTAAACTGGAAAAACTCCTTTATCCCACCCTTTCGCGAAAAAGGAGGTGCGACACTTGTGCCGTCGTATATTCTCAAATGTGGCATTTTAAAGGTATTGGGTATGGCATACGGGGCTGCCTCTTCTCTCTAAGGCTGTTCGACGAACCGGCCGACGTCCCATTTAGGTAAGAGTTTTGGGGCGCCTAGTATCTTGTCGACCCTTTCTTGATGGTCTTTCATCTGGTTTCGGAGTGCTTTCTTTTTCTTTTTCCATTCTTCCATCTTCTTCAGTATGGCTGCGAGCGCGTCATTGCCTACATCAACAGTAGTGTTAGTATTACCTATCGGATGGGGGGTGGGTTGCTCGTAAATGACTGTTATGGCATCCGCTTGTGCGGTGTTTTGACTTGCTCCTTGAGCGGGTTTGTCAAGGAAGTTGCTTAGTGTGCTTGTCAGCCATGCTTCCAATAGATTTTTCACCGCCGGTGGTGCTTCTTCGGTTTTCGATGTGGAAGCCTCCCTTTCTCACACGACGGTTATACTCCCATGGGGGGTCTGAACCACTTCACCCTTGTGTAACGCTTGGCGTTACATTTTCCTCGCCCCTTCCATCAGCTTCGTTAATGGTATTCATGAGGTTGGTGCTGACATTTGCTATGGATTTTAGCCTTTCTTCTTCTTTTCCTGCCTTAGTTCGTGCGAATAACAATAAAAGGATAATTGTTGTACGTGTGTGTCTTTTAGACCTAACAGAAACTAGGGATTTTAACTATAACCTACCCACAGACGGCGCCAAATTGTTTTGTCAAAAAATTATTAACATTTTCTTTAAACGAACTAATAAATAAGATAAGAGGTGAATCCTAGTTAAATTTAATGACCGTTAGATCTGGAAGTTTGATAAGTAAGTGAAAATAAATTATGCACCGCTGTGATAAATACAATCCAATCGTGTATAATGATTATCGATGAATGTATCTAGAGATATACGGAGTAAATACATATAATGGTAGTAAATGTAATAAAGAGGAATGTATCACCCAAATATTGAATGGCTTGCGCCAATTTTTCCTCTGTCAACAACGTGTAGAGTATGAAATGTGATTGAACACGTGATCCTTGAATCTTGTAGATGAAAAAGATATTCTATAACTATAGGATTGAGGGAAAATACAAGCTTGGTATACTCTCAGTAGTGAACCTACAAGTGTGTTTTTCTCAGAAAGTTTCAAGATCCCTTTTTGTTCTTTTTATCTTCCTATTTATAGGGAACATTTTTTAGAAACTATAAAGAACAACCGAAGGAATATTCAAATATAATATTCCCTTTCCCTACCCTGAACTCATCTTACCGTTACTTTCTTACAACCTCTACCCGACCACAATGTCAGCTTCTTCTGAAAAGAGGGGAACCTTCGTCAGAAAGCCACGATCGGCTTAGGCTTCGACCTCGACCAATGAGGCTATCAAATCCAATCCAGATTTTGACCAATACAACTGTCACGACCCAAAAATCACTGGTCGTGATGGCACCTAACCCAACCCGCTAGGTAAGCCAACTAACAGAAAATACAACTCAACTGAGATTATAAGAGAATAGAGAATAGATAACTGAACATTTACAAATTTACGCAAGACCTGGTGGTACAACTCATAAGTTTCTAAGACTTGGAATTTACAAAGCTGGTACGAATAAATACACGTTCTATTTAAAAGATACATAAACTAAATAGAAAAACTAAGCTACCAAGGACAAGAGGCAGCTATATCCGGAATGCGCAAACATCTTCAGAATCAGCACCCGACATCACCAGCAACTCTGCTTCAGAAATTTGTACACATCGTACAGAAGTGTAGTATCAGTACAGCTGACCCCATGTACTGATAAGTATTTTGTCTAACCTCGTCGAAGTACTGACGAGGCTTTTAGTTTAAAGATGCTTATTGTTATAACATGTACATTAGACTAACAAGATAGGCAATTCAAAACATAACAGATAAGAATACCGTATACAACTCTGCGAGATAGTCAACAATTATTAAAAGGAATCACAGTAGAAGATTTACGATCATTCCTGGTGTGAGAAGTATATCCAAAATATCAAATCAAATGGCACGGTAACCCCCTTCGTGCTTCTATCTCTTCCTCACCATATATAAATAATTTATGTGTCAAATCAATTAGCACGGCAACACCCTTCGTGCATTCAACTCATACTTCCAAATGTACGTATAACAGAACCAACTAGATGACAGAAATACCGATAACAAGAATTACAAAGTAGGAAATATGCAAGTAGCAACAATGGACAAGGATATACATGTGGGGAGCAGTAAAAGGCTAAGCAGAAAGCACGCGAGTGATAACAACAATTGAAAAACCAGGAATATCAACTTCAATTAACGAGCATAATGGAGGCCTAGGTACAAATATAACGGATAAGAAGGAAATACGTGATCTTTACAAGTTAACAAGTAAGGGCATGAATGACTAGCATGGTGGAAGGCTTATACTAAAGAGCAACACGATAGATACGAGCTGAGTATAATTATAAAAATAGGAATAGGCACGGTATTTGCAAGTTAAGCAAGTAGAAGGTATGAGCAACACAACAACAATTGAGATAGATATCAATGACAGAACAATATCAACAAGTCACATCAGATCTATAATTATGACAATAACAGTTCAAGGTAAAGACATGAACGTATACACGGAAGACTGATATCAATCATAATGTCTGTCCATCATCCTATCCTGCATGGAAACACCCATCGTGCCATGACCTCACGATAACACACAATCATAACAATATAACTGAAATGGCACAACATCACCCTTCGTGCTTTTACTCTCAAATGATATGACACGGCATCACCCTTCGTGTTTTTACTCTCAATATGTGGCACGACATCACTCTTCGTGATTTACACTCTCCCTCACATGATAATATATAACAAAGGCACGACATCAACACTAGTGCTTTACACCCTTCCTTACCAAGCATATGTGTATCAATGACAAACAAGGCAGGAAGCATAAATAACATTAAGGAGAGTGTCTTAATGGGTATTCCAAACAAATCCTAATCACAACTTTCCAAGTCAATAATGATTGAACAACTCTCAAGAACCGTATTATTCAAATACTTCCACGAATCTCACAATGATCCACAACAAAAGTATAGAGTCTACTATCTCCAGAATATCGGTCGTAGTAATCTAGTAATGATTTCATATAGAGATGACCGAATTAGGCACATCAATGTATTCTCAGAATTCCGTCAAGTTTGATCAAGTTATGATAAGCTAAGTCTTGATTTCTATCATTTAATATTATGTTCTTAGCATCTAAGAGATCAGGATGTCACGAAATCCTACAAACACAAATGTAACATAATCCATCCCCCAAGCATGTTTAACCCTGGCACATACATATACGCTCGTCACTTCATAAATGTATCACCCCCGCATATAGCAAACAACGACAAATAGGAGGAAAAATTCCATCAACAAAGTTAGGCAAAACGCTTACCTTGATTCGGCTAATTCAACACTCAACTTAGTCTTTTCCTCTACAAATTCGCCTCCGCCCGACTCAATCTAGCCAATGACGACTTGAATACATCACACAATGCAAGAGAAAATAATTTCAGTTAATAAAGCTGTGATTTTTAGTCAATTCTAAAAAGCCAACAAAAGTCAAACCCCGGGCTCGCTCGGTCAAAACTCGGGTCAAAGGGTTGGTCTTGACTACCTATAGCCTCACTAGTCCAAACATATGTTTTGTTTTCAAATCCAAGTCCTATTCGACTCTCAAATTCCAAATTTTTATTTTTCAAAACTTTGACAAATCCCCAATTTTTTTTTCCAGATTTCCCATGTATTTGATGTTGAATCTTGTATAAACTCATGAAATATAGTTGTAAATTGATTAAAGATACTTACCCAATGATTTGGTATGAAAATCTTTACACAAAATCGCCTCTCCTCGAAGCTAGAGTTCAAAATATATGAAAAATGAAGCAAAAACTCGGAATTCTCAGCACTTAACAAGTTGCAGATGTCGCATTTGCGACAGGAGGTTCGCAAATGCAAACCCCGCAAATACGAACCCTGCAAATGCGAAAAACTTATCGCAATTGCGAACCTGGAGAATTCCTATCAGGGTCGCATTTGCGAAGTTCAAGTCCAACCTTCACAAATGCGAATACAGCCCAGCCGCCCAGGCTTCACAAATACGAGGCTTCTTCGCAAATGATATGGCGGCATTTGCGACCAGAACATCGCAAATGCGAAGAAACCAGAACCAACACTCAAAATTTATGAAAAAATCATTCCAAAACCAATCTGAATCTCACCCGAGCCCTCGGGGCTACAAACCAAATATGCACACAAGTCTAAAAATATCATACGAACTCGCTCGCGGGATCAAAATATCAAAATAACCTCTAAAACCATGAATCAGACACCAAAACGCATAAAGATCAAACTAAACTTCAAGAACTTTTAGAATTGCAACCGAGCGTCCGAACCATAGCAAATCAATTTCGAATGGCGCCAAATTTTTCAAACAAGTTCCATATGACAAAATGAACCCACTCGGAGCTTCAAATCATGCATAATAACCTCGAAACGATGAATCACACCTCAAGTCAAAATCAATGAACTTTGAAACTTCAACTTCCACAACCGATGCCGAAACCTATCAAATCACGTCCAATTGACCTCAAAATTTGCACACAAGTCACATTTTCCATTATGGACCTATTCCAACTTCCGGAATCGGAATCCGACCCCGATATCACAAAGTTCACTCCCAGTCAAACTTCTCAAAAATTCAACTTTCGCCATTTCAAGACTTATTCATATACGGACCTCCAAATTTCAATCCAGACGCGCTCCTAAGTCCAAAATCACCCAACGGAGCTAACGGAACTGACAAAACTCCATTCCGAGGTCAAATGCTAAAAAGTCAAACTTGGTCAATTCTTCCAACTTAGAACTTAGAACTTAAATCTTGACGTTCATTCTTCCAAATTGATTCCGGATAACTTGAAAACCAATGCCGACGATTTACGCAAGTCATAATACATCATGCGGAGATACTCGAACTCTCAAAATACCGAACGTAATGCATATACTCAAAACGGCCCGTCGGATCGTTACAATATATTTTGATTTTCTATTATAACTAAATTAGAATGGCAAGACTTACGTGATGTTCCAAAATTGAGTATTATCCTCGTGAAATTTGACATCTCTCTCTCTCTCTAAATGAGAATTTTACTTGGGGGTGTTGAATGGGATTAGGCTAAATTAACGGGAAATTTACACAAATGTCCCAAATAAGTCTCAACTTACTAACCTCTAGCCATTAGTCATAGACTTATCAAAATTAGCCAAGCACATATAAAAATTAAAAAAACCAAATAAATAAGGTTCTTTCTCTCAAAGAATCACATGTAAAAATCTCCTTCCATATTTTTATGCGTGATTAGCCACATTAGATGCAAGACAGAAAGGAAATTTGATGGATGATATAGCAAATAAGGTGATGAAATACAAAAAGAAAAAAATACAATATTTAAAAAATCTAAGCAAAAAAAGAACTTTTTCAATGGGTATAGTTGAAATTCATTGAAAACATATAGATAAGTCAATATACATATTTTGAGAAAGATTGGATGTGATTTGGACTGATTTTGTATCAAAATTCATAATTAAATCGAGTTCACAAAATTCTTCTACGGCACATGTATCAAACATTTATCACACAGGTATAGATGTGATACACAATTGATACAACAATAATCCCAGGATAAAATAATAAAATTGACAATTTAAGGATTAATATAACATACCAAATAGTCAATAATAATACCAGAATAACTAAGCTTCGCGTAACTAATCTGAGCATAACTTATCACCAAATCAAATGACCCCTAAGTGAGAAATCAGAAAGAAAAAAAAATTGCTCCTCTTGTTTGACTTGAAACATATAAAGATTAAAGAGTCACTGGGTACGTCATTTACGTCTTTGGGTATTGAACAGATCAGAAGAGTATATATGCACCACTATTTCTAGATATTTAGGATGAGGTAGTCCTACAAGTTGAGCAAACTTAAAAATTCTTTATTGCATGATTATCCAGTAATATATCAATATTCAATGTATTATGATATTATCACCCCACAAGTTCTGTCGTCTCCCCTGATGCCCATTGTGTTTAGATATCTTACGATTGAATTATTATATACGTATAGCAAATAAGGATTGCGGTAGAATGATCAACAAGTACTTTTTCATTCTTAATTAAGAGTCTTCCAAAATTTGGGTAGAGTAATCTTTATTAAAGAAAGTTTTCAATTTGTAATTTCTTGGCGCAAAGTCAATTTTAATCAAGCCCAATAAGTACTAAATACCGGGTGAAAATCAACCCCCCCAAAAAAAAGGAAGATACCTTCACGTTTTATTTTAAGTTATTTTAATTTAATATTCTTTGATATAGTTACGTACCAACTACCATACATCTTTCTTTTTAGTTTGATTTGTAGGTCGTGTACGTAAGCCACTTGGTCATAATAAGTGGTTAACCATTAATATGGATTATGGACCCACAAAAATAAGGTTGAGAAGTGTCTTTCAGTTTGAGATTTAATACGACACTAATACATATCTTTTTTTTTCTTCACCTGGTATTCATATCAGATTGGAGCTTGATTAATTTGTATTCTCATTGAAAAGTTCCTTTTTAGAGATAGAGTCGTTTTCTACTGAAGGCGAATTCATTCTTTAGTTCAAACTCGGTAATTTTAATTAAAAATAAATAAATAAAAATTTTACTTAACAGAATTATATTTAAGATGAATGTCTATATTTTAGAGAGATTTTAGGGATTTTATTTAGTGGCTAAGTCATTATTTCCCTATAAATAGAGGGGTCATATTCCATTGTAATTCATATCAAATCAATAAGAATTCTCTCTCCGTATTTTTCTCTGCAATACTCTTCTTCTTCTTTTATTATTTCATAACACGTTATCAGCACGGGACTCTAACCAATTGAGTTGAAACTTTGGGATTGAGCATAATGATTGTCAATTGTTCCATGAACTTCCCTCAGGAATAAATTCTAGATTTAAGGTACGTATTTTACCTGATTTTTCTCTTTTAAATTCTTGTAATTCTATAATTAGATTTTAAAAACAAGAAAAGACAATAAATTTTGATTATAACTCTAATAGAGTTTGTAAAAAATTGTAACCACCCGAAGTGGTAGAAATCCTATGCCTTTTGATGATCAAATTCATGTATGATTGTGGCAAAGAAGTAAAAATTCATCGCATTAAATTTGCTCCATTCGCATTCCCTTAAAAGAATGTGATAAGTTTGAAAGAAGACAAAATTATTACTATGAGTGTATCAATGGATGTGGACATGGCAATAGACGATATTATAATCGTCATCATTGTGGCAATGAGAACAATAAGGATTCTCCAAATAATCCTTCACTTTGTAATAGTAATATTTGTCATCGATCTGACATGAGATTTTGTAAAGCACATATAGATGATTATTGTCTATTCATGATGTGAATGTGACAACATGTGATTTATGAATACATATTCATTCTTGGAAGAATATGAACGTGCTAGTGGTAGTGAATATACCACACTCGCCTCTAGAATGAGGTTTGAGGGGAAATAAGAAAATAATGTCATTATTATGACATGAATGATCATTGGTCACGTATCTATTGTACGCCAAAATATTTTGGCGATGTGATTATTAAATGGCAACAGTAATGCAAGGAACAAATCTTGTATAGAATTTTGACCATAACCATAATGGTATAACTTTCTATTTAAAAGAGATATTCACCATATGGATGTTGATGAATATGTGGTAGTACCAAAATAATTGAGAGCTCTGGAAGATCTAGTTATTACTCTTTTGGAGGAATAAAATTGGCTATTAATATAGCATTGTATTGTAGTAAGTCTCAAAGAAACTTAATTGAGTTTCTAAAGTATTCGCGAAAGCGGTTGGTTATATTGAGACTATAAATAAAGGAAAGATTTAATATCTTCTATTACTACAACTTGTAGCGGGGTAATATGTATATGAAAAGTTACCCGCTTTATTCTCCAGTTTGTACTACACAAATAAAAGAATACCACAATAAAGTGGATGTTTATTAATATAAAAGCTCATATCATAATAAACCTGGAGTTTTATTGATAATTGCACACGTCATGGTGTAAACCTGAAGTTTATCAATATTGATAATTTATCTAGTTGACATAATTGATTTAGCCATGTTAATTTAAGTATGATGTGCAAAAATAAAAGAGAATTCATATGGGTAAATATTGAAGAACTAGAAAGTTCTTTACGAATTCTCTTACATTGCTTGTTCTTATTAATTAATAGACCAACTAAAATTGGGATTGAATCCCATGAATTCTGGAAATATCAAAAGTCAATATGGGCCCATTCACCTGCCATTTATACCACATAAGATGCATCTATGAGATGGTTACATGTGCTATTATTATTAACCCGCAACTTGATATTTGCGAGGTAACTTGCTCAATAATTTAATTTAGAGCATAATTTCCAGATTTCTATTCAAGACAGTTCATCTTGATAAGTTGGTTTACATCATAGTTGATTTAATAAAATAATTTATTGTGCCTCCACTTAATATCTAAACGATTGCTTATGAGAACAAAGTTATCTATATCAATTTTTATACGTTATATACCAAAGTATATTATTTTCTCCCTTCACAAGTGGTTCAGGGTCAGGAACCAAATAATTTCATCTTATTATTATTGATGTACGAGGTATATTTTGATTAATACCATAACGCACAAAAATGGATTCTCAAAGTTGAGGAAACAAGTTAGCTTTTCTAACATGATGGGGAGCTATGATAAACAATTGAGAAAAGTTACGTGGAATGCATTATCATTTGTACATTTAGATCATTGAATAAGATAATATGAACTTGAAGTTCATAAAAAGATAATTCATCTGCAATATATTGCAAAGCATGCCAGACGCATTTATTGACCCAAAGAAAGTAATTATATTCTCACTACAGATGCTCCTATTAGAATATCCTAGGAGGACAAAGTCTATGGTACACTTAAAGCGTATAGACAAATCGGTTTCAAATAAAACTTCTTGATAAAGAAGATGAGCAAATGATCAAAATGATCATAATAAGGAGGCAAGTGATCTAGAAGATCACGTGACATAACATTTCATAAAATCTCTAGAGAGATTCAGGTACCCGAAAGTATGAATGAAGAGATCTCTATGTCATGTCTTTATGAAAAAAAGCCGGAACCGATATAAAACGTTCGTCGATGACATCTATAATAGCGCTAAGTATATATGCAAATCTTAAGTCTGTCGAATATAGGCACAAAAATATTGGTCAAATGAAAGAGACACAATTCAAATAGAATTTATTTCATACGAAAGACATATAGTTTTGGACCTTTAGTTCAAACACTTGAAATTAGAAAGTCAATGGTATGTGCAATCAGTATTCGATATCTTATTTTTCTAGCATGACATGAAAACTTGATATGCATCTAATTATAGTCTGTTATATGACTTAACTTATATGACAATCCTTGAAGGATTTAAATCGCTTGAAAGTATATACAATTCTTGGTCCTGAAGTACCATATGATAAGTGTAATTTGTGCACATATGTATCTTGCTATAACTATAAGAATGATAATGTGATAGCGGGAAGTTTTACATCTATGAAGATATTGAAAAGGCCATCCACAACATTTTATGAAGACCTTATATATCTCTCAAGAATTATGATTTCAAGGTGCAACATATTCATTCAAGTTAATAGGACTGATTTGTTTATCAAATCTCTACCAACAATCTTTTGAAGATGGTGCACAAGATTGGAATGCGAAGGTTCAAAGATATGAATTGATGCTCGCATCAGGTGGAGTTAATACGCATTGTACTTTTTTTTCCTTACAATGTTTTGTCCCACTGAATTTTTCTTGCAAGGTTTTTAACGAGACAACCAAAAGGCGTATTTCTAAACAAGTGTACTCTTTTTTCTTCTCTAGAATTTTTTTTCCATGGGGTTTTATTTTAATTAAAGTTTTAAACGTGGCACATTATCCGTTGAATAGACATACAAGTGAGTGTTATAAATACACTTTATGTAAAGTGAATGTTATAGAGATTTTAGGGATTTTTCTTGGTGACTAAGTCATTTTTTTCCTATAAATAGAGATGTCATATTCCATTGTAATTCATCCAAAATCAATAAAAATTATTTCTCTAATTTTCTCTACTATACTCTTTTTCTTCTTTTATTATTTTATAACAATTGTTGAATTGATATAAATATCGAATTTGGACAAATATTTACTTGTTGAGGGGCGTGGAGTCTGTGGATGCAATTTTTGGAAGGCAAAAAGAAAATGAACAGCCTTTGATAAGTGACTGTTTGACTTCTTCTGTTTGTCACGCGGTTTTAACTTGTAGGGCAGCAACACCGTGCACGTGGTTTGGCTCTTCCGATTCTCGTTCAAATACTTTGTGATCTTAAATTTAAAATATGTATAAAATATCAATAATTTTTATGGGATAATTTTTATGATATAGTTTGACTTGATACAAACTTTAAGAAATTTTTTCCTTAAAAAAAACGTGATCCTAATAAATGGAATTTAAATTTGTATATGCTTTGAAAATAAGTGTCAGTTCAACTCTTCAGGAGAGACAGAGCAAGGATTTAAAATTTACGGGTTAGAAATTTTAATCCTTTTAAGTTATGGGATTTTAAATTAATAATTTTTTACATATTTAATGAAATTTTTGTAAAAGACTAAAACTATTACGTTCGGTCGAACCCATAACTTAAACTCTAGCTTCTCCCCTGGTTCAAGACTCTCTTCGGTGTCTTTAACCGCCACTTATAGATCAAGTTTCTTCGTATCCGAGGGCAGAGGGAGGGTAGAACTTACGGGTTCGGTCGAACCTAGTAGCTTTGGTCCAAACTATGTATTTGTCTTAAAAAAATTTAGGATTTAGAGTCTCGAATCTTTAGATTTCAAATTTTGACTCGGCCTCTATTTTGTATCCTTTGGTCCACATACCCTTCGCTTCAATTATTTATGCATTCAAATCATACTATAAATAGAAACCAAGATTACATCAGTTTCTCCGTCCCTTAATTTCAAAAGTATAATAACTAAGCTTTGAACAAAAGGGGAAACATGGGTTCTAAGGCATTTCTGTTTCTTGGCCTTTGTTTGGCTATTTTTTCCTGATAAGCTCTGAGGTTGTAGCTGCAGAATTGGCTGAGACTTCCAACTGTAAGCTTACTTTCATTTTACTCTGAAAAAATGAAAATCTCTTCAGTCATTATTTGGTATAATAGGATTGTCACGACCCAATTTTCCTCCGTTGGATATCGTGATGGCACCTAGTCTTAGAGATTAGGTAAGTCTAGCACTTACTGAATAATAACAATAAATAAAGAAAAACTAACAGTCTTGATATAGAATCTCAACAGAATGTACAAACTTTTCCAAAACCGGTAGTACAAATCATAAGCTCTACGAAATCTTCTACAACTTCTAAGTACAACTATTTGGAAGTAGATACAACAGTGTATGAATAATAAATACAAAGAAGGTGACTCTGACGCCTACGAACACAGCAGCAGGTTACCTTGAGTCTCCTCGGCAATCATCCACACAACTACTACAATATATACCTGGATCTGCACACAAAAATGTGTAGAAGTGTAGTATGAGCACACCACAGCGGTGCCCAATAAGTATCAAGACTAACCTCGGTGGAGTAGTGACGAGTACTAGTCAAGACACCACTGCTCTACAAAATAATTAACATGAATATAGAAATGACTGAACGTTATATCTATCTAAGACTTTTCAGAATAATCCACCACAATGACAATATAAAACGGAAGGAATTTACATAAATCAATCACGAAACAGCACAAAAATACACAGAGAGATGGACAGCAAAACAGCCGAATCGAAAGGAAACACAATACAATAGAGGACATCGATAACTCAACTCCATATCGGTTTGTTCACAATGGGCCTTAGCCATTAAAATTCATAACTGGTAGAAATCTTTAAACATCAGTTCATATGAAAAACTTTTGCAAATAAAAATCATTTTAGTATGGAAGAGTTTACTTTGAAAACATATTTTCTCCAAAGTAGATATAAGTATAATTAATAGAGAGAATTACGTAAAACATAGTTTCTTTCAAACTACGAAGCTTTCCAAAGAGGCTTTCCCAATAAATGACTTCCAAATATCATTTTAGGCAAAACTAGTGCTTTTCAAATATACCTTCGATGTAAAAGTCATTCAAATATAATCATTTCAAAATCATTGCTTTTTCAATAATACTTTTCAATAAAATCCCTTGATAAAAATCTCCTCAAGATTTATCCACCGGGACTCAGTCCGTCACTCAGAAATTTCCATGCAGTACAGGAGGAATATCAAATCTTGCCAATAAATGCAGTAAATGGCAAACAAGAACGACGAAAATAATAATGCATAAATACGGCACGGAATGTCCCTTTGTGCTAACATAACATAATATGGCACGGAATGTCCCCTCGTGCTAACATAACATAACATGGCACAGAATGTCCCCTCGTGCTAACATAACATAATATGGCACGGAATGCCCCTCGTGCTAACATATAACATAACACGGCACGGAATGTCCCCTCGTGCTAACATAACATAACATGGCACGGAATGTCCCCTCGTGCTAGCATAACATAACATGACACGGAATGTCCCCTCGTGCTAACATAACATAACATGACACGGATTTATCCTTCATGCTAAATATCATAAATATGGTACGGCATTATCCTTCGTGCTAAATATTATAAACATGGCACGGCATTATCCTTCGTGCTTTACACTCTTCCTTACCCAACCAATATCAAGAACAACAGTTTGGCAAGGAAAAACCAACAATATGACCCATAAATCACCACATCCCGACAAGGGAATCAACAATACAAACAATATCATTAACAGCTTAACCAGTAATATAAACCACAACATCCCGGCAAGGAAGTCAACAGTACAAATGATATCATTCACAGCATAAACAGTAATAGGAACCATCACATCCCGGCAAGGGATTCAACACTACAAACCATATCATTAACAGCATAAACAGTAATAGGAACCATCACATCCCCGCAAGGGAGTCAAAAATACAAACCATATCATTAGCAGCATAGACAGTAACAATAAACATAACATCCCGGCAAGGGAAACAACTATAACCAATCTCACCTAAACAGTTTACTTCACGGAATAACACTCGGCTTCAACAAAAGGCCCAATAATAGGCAACATCAAAGAAATACCAATAACATACATGTCTAAAAATTAGACCTAAGTGGCACTTAAGAGAATAGTCATATAATCACAATGTAAGACTCACAGGCATGCTTGACTCCAACGAATAAATGTTCCAACTACGGCTAGTCCACTATAAGGCTAGATGACACTAATTATAGTCAATTAGGCAAGCTAGGAAGAAAATATAGCATGATGATAAGAGAAGTAGAATATTCAATTAAGTCAAGTAAAGTCAAATAGCCAACGAAGAATCCAAGAACAAGTAATTCTAATTTAAATAGGACGGAATAAAATTAATAACCAAGGATTCAAGTGTAATAATTACAAATCATACACAGGTAATATAAGAATATACAAATCCTAAAAGGGCCATCTAATTGCTAATAAGTGCGAGTACACACTCGTCACCTCTTGGACTACAATCAACAAGGAAGACTCAATCCTAAGGGGTAGTTCCCCCATACAAAGTTAGGCAAGATACTTACCTCGAAGTCGACAACCCGGTACTCAAAAATAGACTTCTCATGCGGAAAGACCTCCGGACGGCTTACAATCAACTAAAACAACTTCAAAATACACATAAAACGTATAAGGAACTATTCCGAATAATAAAGTTTTGATCTTTACAAAATCATAAAAATCGACCCAAAAGTCGACCCACAGGCCCGCACCTCGGAACCCGTTAAATTTTATAAATTCTGATTACCCATTCCGATACGAGTTCACCCATACTAAATTTATCCAATTGCGATAAAGTTTGGTCTTTCAAATCATGATTTTTTCATTTTAGAAACTTTCTTTCAAAACACACAATCCCCTCAACCCAAAACACAAATTAAATGATGAAAACAAGAACTAATTCATGAAATATAATTAATTCTAGTGGAAGAACACTTACCCATTAGATTTGTGTGAAAAGCCCTCAAAGAATAGCCAAAACCCGAGCTCTAGAAGTCAAAATATGTTAAAAATGGTGAAACTCCAATTTTGAAAAACTTATATTCTGCCCAGGCGTTAAATGAATCATGATCGCGGAACATGGTTTGCGATCGCGAAGAAGAAAGAGGAAAGCTGCCTAGGTTGCTCATCGCGAACGCGACAAGGAGTTCGCGAACGCGGAGGAGGAGAACAGGAAGCTATGCGATCGCGTATTGAAGAATGCGAACGCGAAGAACAAAGTTTGGGCGACCAGCATGGGCACATCGTGAAAGAATCACTGCGATCGCGATAAAGGAAAAATGGGCGGGGCAAACAGAACATTACACGATCGCGGCTTGGGCTACGCGATCGCGAAAGAGGGCAACAGACACCAGAAACAACAGTTCAAAAATGGAAGAAAAGGACCCGTAACCCATCTGAAACACACCTGAGGCCCTCGGGACCCCGTCTAATCACACAAACAAGTCATATAACCTAACACGGACTCGCTCGAGGTTTCAAACCACATAAAACAACACTAAAATGATGAATTAAACCAAAAATCAATGAAATTCCTCAAAACTTCTTTAAACATCAAATTTTGCATTTACGGTCCAAATCACATCTAATGAAGTCCAGTTCTTACCAAACTTCACAGATATGGCACAAATATTATGTCGAACATGTACAGGGCTCCGGAACTATAATACGAGCCCGATACCGCAGGTTCCACATATAATTTCATTTTCAAAAACCTCTTTTATTTTCAGAAAACAATTTCTCTTAAAAAATCATTTCTCGGACTTGGGACCTCGGAATTCGATTTCGTATGCCCAAGTCCCATATTTTCCTATGGACCCTCCGGGACCGTCAAATCACGGGTCTGGGTCCGTTTACTAAAAACGTTGACCGAAGACAATTTTATTCAAATTTCTAATACAAAATTATCATTTTTACCAGTTTTTCACATAAAGGCTTCCCGACTACACGACCGGGCTGCGCACGCAAATTGAGGTGAGATAGAAAGAGGTTTTCACAATCTCGGAACATAGAATTAGCTAGAAAAATACGGGATGACCTTTTGGGTCATCACATCCTCCCCCTCTTAAACAAACGTCCGTCCTCGAACGTGCCAGGATTCACCTTGAACTTATTCAATCACTGATTGTACACTTCTAACACATACCCGCGGTCGATCCCACGTCATCCCAACCCACGAAAGCCTGATGAAATAATCACAACTGCAATATAGACTTCACATTACCACTGATAAGCCTCATACCTCTACTTCTCACCCTCTACTCATTTACAAAAGACCCGATTCTAAATCCATATCCGGCATTAGCCTCAATCAGCTACATCAACTCATAACTACACCCACAAGGCATGACCATAAAACATAGTACATCACACATAGGCTCATATAACACTTTTGATCACAATAGCTGCCCGAAATCAACTCGACATTGGCAATTAGCCCCACATCTGAAAGAACTCTGTTTCCAACCCCCATAACAGTGATAATGATGCAATGAACACGAAGACTTCATTATTAAACACCCGAGTCACCAGCCACAACTGATACCACCGGGCACACTCCCGCAAATTAAACTAAAGAAACACATAACAAAATGACTCAATATGAAAATAGAAATATATAAAGGAACTATCAAACAAGCCCATAGGCACAACTCTCTATCAATACTGAACCTGCCAAAAGCAATATAACAAGGAAGAAGCAAAGCATATGAACAAACCACAAGAATTCCATCTTGATAAAAATCTCCACCGCGGTACTCAGCCCGCTCTAAACATATCGAATCCCAAATATCATGACGACCTCGCCCTCAACTCTGAATCACATACCGAAAATAAATTATACCAATTGAAATTCCTCCACTAATTCATCTCAGCTGATAAACTAATAACGCTAGTTGATCTCACATCTCGATGGAATATCAAATCACAACTTGTAACCAAAATACTCAGGAAAATCACATAAAGCTTACCACGAAGAACAACAAGGACTCACTTCCAGTTTCACCACCATCAAGAATGAAATAAACAACGATAGACACGGGCTACTACTCATAGAATCTCCCAATAGGAGCAAACACAAAATAGAGTGCAAAACACGAAACTCACTCATAAATAAAATCACAAGTAAGGGAACTCGTCCCGACCAGCAGAACTATAATGAAATACAACCGGTGCCCCTCTGTAACACATCAAAACATACTTGTGATAATATCTGGCACATCGGCCTACGACCTACCATATGCAACACATCAACGGGTCGGGCCTCCCCCTCTTAGGCGCTCCCTACTCACCTGAATACCCTGCTACCACATACCTACCTGAATCCTGGGACTATCTCTCACTCTGTGGCTAACATCTCCACAATGAAAACAATCTCGTTGCTGACTTGGCTGTGGAAAAACACACGATACGAATCCTCTGAGACCCATGAATACCTGAAATCCCATGCGAAGCTGGTAGTGCAAACTGAACTGGTTGACCCACAAAACTTCTACCGTGTCATGCCTTGCCTCCATAATACGGACCAGTAGATTCCTCCGATCTACGAGGCCTCATTTCCTCCCTGAACTCTCTCCCTGATCTCGTCTGCCATCTCGCTCCCGGTACCACATGTGCTCTAATCGGCAAGCGATCCCTACTACGTGCTAAAATGAGGCATCCTACTCTAACTCTCGAGTCCCGCTAAACCGAGTATCATGCCTGAATCTCCCAAGTGACTCTACGGACTCATCTCCTAGCTGAAGCAACCAAGCGAAAGTGCATGTCTGGCGCACTCACTGAATCTAACGGCATGCTCCGATAGCGACACCGCGCCCTGACGCAACTAGTCAAACTCCGTGGCCGTACATCCCGAAGGAACTGAGGTGCAACCTCCCTCAAAGCATCTCCGAAAGCTGAATCCATGCTAGTGAAGCTAATGTGGCCAGGTGACCCCATCTCATATGCTGTCTCTACTGATCAACCCACTACTCTGGACCTGAGACGTGACAAAAGCAATCCCGCTCATCTCCACAATACCTGAAGTACGAAGAATATAGTGACACACCTCCAGGAAACCCTGGGAATTATCTGCCGCCAATCCGCTGAAAGATAGAAGGGTGGTACTTCTAGTACCCCTCAATTCCAAGGTATTCCCCCTCCGATGCTGCTACCCTGACCATGGCAGAACTGAAACCAGATGTCGTGCTGTCATAACAACTGGAACCTGACCAATATGATCTCGCTACTCTGGAGTGTAGACGATAGGAGTCTGAACTCCTCCCCTGATTTGTGAAGCATCGGGTGCACTAGAATCAATCCTGCCTGAGTCAACGTACCATTTATACTCAAAACTGCGCTCAGTCTCCTAAATCCCGGGGTAGCAACAGGCGCCCCCAATACCTGTCCCCCAACTAGAACTACTGGCGACTCCTCAACGGTTACTCTGGTAGGCATCTTAACTGCGGCACGTGCTCCTCATTGGCCCCTGTCTCTGACCCTTGCGACACTTCCTTCGGGGTAACATCATCAAGAACCGCCGTTCGTGTCCTCACCATCGGTGAGAGAATGGAACGATAACTTCAAACTTCAAGATCAATAAACTCGCACGATAGGAATGAAGGAAGTGATATTGTCCTAATAGCTCTGTAGCCTCTCGAAAATAAGTACAGACGTCTCCGTACCGATCCGCAAGACTCTACTAAAATCGCTTATGACTCGTAGCACCTATGAACCTAGAGCTCTTATACCAACTTGTCATGACCCAATTTCCCTCTGTTGGGTATCGTGATGGCACCTAGTCTTAGGGACTAGGTAAGCCTAGCAGTTACTGAATAAAAATAATAAATAAAGGAAAACTAACAGTTTTGATATAGAATCTCAACAGAATGTACAAACTTTCCCAAAACCGGTAGTAGAAGTCATAAACTCTACGAAATCTTCTACAACTTCTAAGTACAACTATTTGGAAGTAGATACAACAGTGTATGAATAATAAATACAAAGAAGGTGACTACGACGCCTACGAAAGCAGCAGCAGGTTACCTTAAATATCCTCAGCAATCATCCACACATCTACTACAATATATATCTGGATCTGCATACAAAAATGTTCAGAAGTGTAATATGAGCACACCAAAACGGAGCACAGTAAGTATTAAGACTAACCTCGGTGGAGTAGTGACGAGGACTAGTCAAGACTCCACTGGTCTATAAAATAATTAACATGAATATAGAAATGACCGAACGTTACATCTATCTAAGACTTCTCAGGATAATCCACCACAATGACAATATAACATGGCACGGAATTATCCTTCGTGCTAAATATCATAAACATGCATGGCATTATCCTTCGTGCTAAATATCATAAACATGGCACGACATTATCCTTCATGCTTTACACTCTTCCTCACCCAAAAAATATCAAGAACAACAGTTTGGCAAGGAAAAACCAACAATATGACCCATAAATCACCACATCCCGGCAAGGGAGTCAACAATACAAACAATATCATTAACAGCTTAACCAGTAATAGAAACCACAACACTTCGGCAAGAAAGTCAACAGTACAAATGATATCATTCACAGCATAAACATTAATAGGAAACATCACATCTCAGCAAGGGAGTCAACAATACAAACCATATCATTAACAGCATAAACAGTAATAGGAACCATCACATCCCGACAAGGGAGTCAACAATACAAACCATATCATTAGCAGCATAGATAGTAACAATAAACATGATATCCCGGCAAGGAAAACAACTATAACCAATCTCACCTAAACAGTTTACTTCACGGAATAACACTCGGCTTCAAACAAAAGGCCTAATAATAGGCAACATCAAGGAAATACCAATAACATAAATGTCTAACAATTAGACCTAAGTGGCACTTAAGGGAATAGTCATATAAATCACAATGTAAGACTCGCGTGCATGCTTGACTCCAATGAATAAATGTTCCAACTACGTCTAGTCCACTATAAGGCTAGACGACACTAATTATAGTCAATTAGGCAAGCTAGGAAGAAAATATAGCATGATGATAAGAGAAGTAGAATATTCAGTTAAGTCAAGTAAAGTCAAATAGCCAACGAAGAATCCAAAAACAAGTAATTCTAATTTAAACAGGAAGGAATGAAATTAGCAACCAAGGATTCAAGTGTAACAATTACAAATCATACACAGGTAATATAAGAATCTACGAATCCTAAAAGGGCAATCTAATTGTAAATAAGTACGAGTACACACTCGTCACCTCGCATACTCGGACTACAATCAACAGGAAGACTCAATCCTAAGGGGTAGTTCCCCCACACAAGGTTAGGCAAGATACTTAACTCAAAGACGACAACCCAGTACTCAAAAATAAACTTCTCGGGCGGAAAGACCTCCGGACGGCTTACAATCAACTAAAACAACTTCAAAATACACATAAAACGTAGAAGGAACTATTCTGAATAATAAAGTTTAAATCTTTACAAAATCATAAAAATCGACCCAAAGGTCGACCCCCGCGCCCGCACCTCGGAACCCGTTAAATTTTACAAATTCCAATTACTCATTCCGATACGAGTTCACCCATACTAAATTTATCCAATTCCGATAACATTTGGTTTTTCAAATCATGATTTTTTTCATTTTAGAAACTTTCTTTCAAAACCCACAATCCCCTCAACCCAAAACACAAATTAAATGATGCAAACAAGAACTAATTCATGAAATATAATTAATTCTAGTGGAAGAACACTTACCCATTAGATTTGTGTGAAAAACCATCAAAGAATCGCTAAAACTCGAGCTCTAGAAGTCAAAATATGTTAAAAATGGTGAAATCTCGATTTTAAAAAACTTATATTTTGCCCAGACATTAAATTAATCGCGATCGCGAAACATGGTTTGCGATCGCGAAGAAGAAAGAGGAAAGCTGCCCAGGCTGTTCATCGCGAACGCGACAAGGAGTTCGCGAACGCGGAGGAGGAGAACAGGAAGCTATGCGATCGCGTACTGAAGAATGCGAACGCGAAGAACAAAGTTTGGGCGACCAGCAGGGACACATCGTGATCGTGAAAGAATCACTGCGATCGCGATGAAGGAAAAATGGGCGGGGCAAACAGAACACTACGCGATCGCGAAAGAGGGAAACAGACACCAGAAACAGCAGTTCAAAAACGGAAGAAAAGGACCCGTAGCCCATCCGAAACACACCCGAGGCCCCCGGGACCCCATCTAATCACACAAACAAGTCATATAACCTAACACGGACTCGCTCGAGGTTTCAAACCACATAAAACAACACTAAAATGACGAATTAAACCAAAAATCAATGAAATTCGTCAAAACTTCTTTAAACATCAAATTTTGCATTTACGGTCCGAATCACATCTAATGAAGTCTGTTTCTTACCAAACTTCACAGATATGGCACAAATATTATGTCGAGCCTGTACAGGACTCCGGAACCATAATACGGGCCCGATACCCTAGGTTTCACCTATAATTTCATTTTCAAAAACCTTGTTTATTTTCGAAAAATAATTTCTTTTAAAAATTCATTTCTCGGACTTGGAACCTCGGAATTCGATTCCGGACATACGCCCAATTCCCATATTTTCCTACGGTCGGGTCCGGGTCCGTTTACCAAAAACGTTGACAGAAGTCAATTTTATTCAAATTTCTAATACAAAATTATTATTTTTATCAGATTTTCACATAAAGGCTTCCCAACTACACGCTCGGGCTGCGCATGCAAATCGAGGTGAGATAGATTGAGATTTTCAAAATCTCGAAACATAGAATTAACTAGAAAAATATGGGATAACCTTTTGGATCATCATAAGGATTCAACTAATTATATATATATGCTGACACTTCAAAAAGAAAAAGTATATTTTAACGTGTGGTAACATTGAACATTCTTTAACCTTTCAAATTAGTGTTTATCACCTAGTAAAGTTTAACTTGATTTCCACATAGAGCTAGTAGTTGAGTTACACTTTTGTATTTACTAACGCTATAGCTTGATCATAACTCTTACTATATATTCTCTCCATTTTATTTTATGTATCTTAATTTAATTGGATATGAAGTCTAATTAATAATATAAGTAAAATTTCTAAATGTTTTGGTCTTAAACTAAAGTTTTATAAAAATATACTTAGAATATCATTTGAATCTTGTAGTATTAAACATGTCTTGTATAAGGAGAGTCATAAAGGGTAAAGTGAGAATGGTAGAACTTAAGACTTATTTATTGAGTAAATATAGAAAGAGGTATTTGAAAATATTTGGACTTGAATATAATTTGGAGCATTTTTTAAATTTTTATGAGTAATTTGATGTGAAAATGTTGAAAATAGTTTTTTGGAGTTTTTCAAATTCTGAAAATTTTTAAAATTCAATTCAAAGTGAAATTTGAACTTTTCATGGCTAAATACTAATCTCGGAAAAAAGTTGCTTTTTTTTATGGCCACACGGACCACGTTTTAATTTTCACAATTGATGCAGCAATGAAGTCGGACAACAAGAATGAAGTACACATTGGCGGGCGTGGCGGATATAATGGTGTCGGCAGTGATGGATATAAACGTAGAGGATGTCGCTATGGTTGCTGCAAGAAAGGTTACAATGGTTGCAAAAGGTGTTGTTCTTATGCAGGTGAGGCCATGAATAAAGTCATTGAAGTCCAGCCTCACAACTGATCATTATATGTAAAAAGTTTAAGTTATAAACTTGTATGTAGTGACAATATGTAATAATCTTGCTACTTTAGACCTTGCTTGTAACAAGTATGAATAAAGCCATTCGGTTCTTATGGATGGTTGGTCATGTAATGTTTTTTCGTACAATATATTGTGATAATACGTTTCCATATTGTTTATTTTCTTCATATTTTAGAGTAAAAGTTTTTTTCTATTGTATGAATCCTACAATTCTCTTATAATTCCGCCCGCGAATTGAATTTACAATTCAAATAGAGATGGAGCTACAATACTATGATGACTCGATAAGTCATCTCATGATTTAGAACTAAATTCTGTGTTCCGAAGCCTTAAATATCTTATTTTATCCTTTCTCGATTTGTGTGTGTGGTTCGAATTTTTTCAGAAGGCTTATATGTTAAAAACTAACAAAAATAAGAATTTTGCCTTAAAAGTTAAATTCAGTTGACTTTGGTCAACGTTTTGAGCAAACGAACCTAAATCTGTATTTCGACGGTCTCGATGGGTCCGTATCGTAATTTGGGACCTGGACGTATACCTGAAATCGAATTCCGAGGTCCCTAACTCGAGTTATGATTTTTTGTTGAAATTGAAAGTCTGAAAGTTAATTGGTTTTTAAGAATTGATTGATGTTTGGTCTTGTTGATACCGGATCCGTATTTTGGTTCTGGAGCACGGTACATGTCCATTATAATATTTATGACTTATCTATGAAATTTGGTGAGAAACGGAGTTAATTTGACATGATTCGGACACTGGGTTGTGAAAATAGAAGTTTTAAAGTTTTCTTGAAAATTTCATTTGATTTGGTATTCAATTCGTAGTTCTAGGTGTTATTTTGGCGATTTGATCCCGCGAGCAATTTCGTATGATGTTTTAGGACTTGTGTGAATGTTTGGTTTGGAGCTCCGAGGGTTCGAGTGAGTTTCGGATAGACTACGGAGTGTTTTGAACTTAGAAAACACAGCTGATGCATTTTAGTTTCTGGTATCTTTTGCGAGCCTCGCATTTGTGAGCCCGGGCATGGCAGGGGGTACTCGCATTTGCGACTCAGCACTGTTTCGATTATCTTCGCATTTGCGAAGGATGCTCCGCATTTGCAATGGCATCAGGGTTCGCATTTGCGACCGCTTTATCGCAAATGCGATCACTGGCATTCTGAGGGGAGTTCGCAATTGCAATGATCTCAAATGCGAACATGACATCGCATTTGCGATATTTGCAGCTGTGTAAAATTTAAGTTAGACGAGGATTTTCTCTCATTCATCAAATTTTCAATTTGTAGAACCCTAGAGGTGATTTTTCCAAGACCATTTCTTTTCCAAAACATTGTTAAGTGATTCTAACCCATTTTCTTTCAATTTTTCATTACATTTCACAAAACATTAACCTAAAATCTAGTGTTTTCATGGTGGAAATTTGGGGATTTGGGTAGAATTAGGGATTTTTGAGAAATTGGGATTTAGACCTCAAATTGAGGTTAGATTCCAAAACAAATTACATAACCGGGTTTCGAGGGTAAATGGGTAATCGGGTTTTTGGCCTGGGAGTTGACTTTTTCAATAATGACCTAAATTGAACTTTTGCAATCGTGGGTAATTCCTAAGGATTATTTTGAATCGTTTGATTGGTAATTTTCTAGATATTGTTGGTTCGAAGGCTTGTTTGAAAGGCAAAGCTGTGGTTGAGCTTTGAGTGGTCTTTGGAGCGAGGTAAGTGTTGTGTCTAACCTTGACTTGAGGGAATTAGGAACCCTCAGGCTATGTGCTATGTGATTTTCATGTGAGCGGTGTATATGCGAGGTGACGAGTGCTTATACGCCGCTGAATTATTTGTTTTCCTGATTTACCGTTTTTCCTTAATTATTTCCTTTCCTGTCTTAACTATTATATGCTCTAAATGCTTTCCATGCTTAATTGCTACTTGTTATTCAATATCTTCTCTTGTTCACGATGTTAGTTCTTCCATAGTTTCATGATTCCCTGTTATTTGTTTAAATTGACTTACTTGCAACTTCTAATTGTCAATTGATGGATTGGTCTCGCTGCGGGTAGTATTACTCGTGTAGATTTCTTTATTGTACAAGTTCCCTTTTGGTTCAGTTTGGTATTAATTGACCGCAAAAGGCTTTGTGGGGTAACTATTGATTTGATTGTGCTTTGAGTATTTGGTACTGATATGGTGGGATCGGGCTGCACGCTGCAACAGGTGTAATAAGGATGGATTGATGTGGTGGAATAAGGGTAAATCCGTACTATACAGTAGGATCGGGTTGCATGTTGCAACATGTGAAATAAGAGTGGATTAATATTGCTAAATAAGGGTGAATTGTGATACTGATATTGATATACGTGGGATTGGGTTGCGTGCTGCAACATATTTATATGCATTATCTCTGTTGTTGATGTTATTACGGTGGAATAGGGAGGATTAGGGGTTGTCTGGTGGGATCGGGTTGCGAGCCGCAACAACCTATATGTTTTCATTTCTTGAGTTGTGTTGATTTTCCGGCATTTCTATTCCGACTGTGAAAGATTGGTAATTCTGGATGATACTGGTTTATTCTTGAGGTTGTGGTTATTACTTTCAGTTGACTGTTTAATTCCGTTCAGTATTCCTATTTTTTGTCATTACTCTATACTGCGTACAAGTTGTAGTGTAGATGACCTGCCTTAGCCTCATCACTACTTCGCCGATGTTAGGCTCGGCATTTACCAGTACATGGGGCCGGTTGTACTGATACTACACTCTGCACATTGTGCAGATTTTGAAGTCGGTCCCAGCGGCAGTTATTAGCGTGCTCAGATTGGGCATTTGCGGAGACTTGAGGTACGGTTGTTCAGCGCCCGCAGCTCCTGGAGTCCCCATCCTCTTTTTTTTTAGCTGTATATTTTCATTCAACAGCTTTGTATTTATTTTAGACCCTTGTATGTATTACTCTAGAAGCTCGTGCACTTGTGATACCGGGTTTAGGGATTTGTAGCAGATGTTTTATGGTTTTGACTTCCGCATTTATATTTGGTTTATTGCAGTTAAATCAGTTCTTCTTCACAAATACATTTTAGACTGTTAAAAAGGACAAATTATTCTAACGTTAGTTTGCCTAGCAATTGAAATGTTAGGCGCCATCACGGTCCCGACTGTGGAAATTCAGGATCGTGACAAATACTGTTAACGGGTTCTGGTCGAACTCAGTAACTTCGGTCCAAATTCGATATATTTCTTGTAAGAAAATTTTTAAATATATATAAATAATTAATATTAAAAAGATAACTTAAAAAGAAACTAAAAATTTCAAACCCGCAAAACTTCAAATTCCAACGCCACCTCTAAACATCCAAACCACTCTAAATTATCAAAAAGGGAGAAATAAGCATATGCACTATTTAAGTGTGGAGAATAATAAGAAAAAAGCTAGGAGTATACTGGACGGCGCAATCATATTATTTGCAGTTTCTTCTAGAAAATTTATCAAATTGAGCAATAAGAGTTTCACGTACTTTAGTTAGTGTCTGTTCCTGAAACTTTTCTCCAAGTTGTCTTTGTAATATATTTTGATTTTCTATTATAACTAAATTAGAATGGCAAGACTTACGTGATGTTCCAAAATTGAGTTATCCTCGTGAAAGCTGACATCTCTCTCTCGAAAAGAATTTTACTTAGGGGGTGTTGAATGGGATTAGGCCACTACAAGAAAATGGCAAAATTATGACGGAAGTTTCTGTCACAATTTCGTCACAAATTTGCATTTCTGACGGAATTGTGACAAAAACGCGGGCGTCCCAGAACCTTTGGTCGTAAAATCTTCTTGATGGATCGAATTTCAGTCACAAGATTTTTGTGACAGAGTTATGACAAAAACTCGTCCATCACAATACAAGATGCCTGCATGTAGGTTGATTCCGTCACAAAATAGAGACGAATTTGTGACAGATATATTGGTGACAAAAATTGTGACAGAACAATTTTCGAGACAAATTTATTTGTCTAATGACAACAACTGTGACAAAATATGTTATCACAAATAAATTGTGACAAAATTTCCGTCACAAATTGACACATTTGGCAGTTATATTAGTGGCAGATTTGGGCCACATTATACGTTATATTTGTGACACATTAGTTTCCATCACTATTTATGAATTTGGTGAAAGTTTTTGATCAAGTAGATCTGTCACAAATTTAATTTTGGACTTTCAGCTTTAACAGATAATAATACTTATGTAAAACTTAGCTAAAAGCATAAAGACAACTAGCAGCAACCAACCAGAACAAAAAAAAAAAGAAATATATAATAAAACATACGAAGTTAAAACATGCAAAAACATAAGTTCCAAATGGCAAAAGTCTAAACATATTAAAAATTACAAAGCATCCAACAATCAAAAGCCCGACAACATTAAAAAAGCACTTAGAGAGTATCCAAGTCTAACAAATGTCAAATACTTAAGCATTAGGTGAGTCTCTGTTAAAGGGAGTAGGAACACCAGACGGGTGAGATGATAATGCCATCTCACTCATCTTGCGCATCCATCGCTCCTCCAAAGACCGAAATCGATCATCATTCTGTTGATTCAAACGCAAGACCTCTTGGTCTACGCATTGTTGCACCTCTGCCTCCACGCGCTCTTGAAGAATCCTCTCTTGTGTTTCTCGCATACGCAACACCTCCTCCTCAAGCACTTTGATGCGCTCTTCAGCAATGGGATCTGGTACTACAGGTAAATAACGTGAAGTGGCAGAATTGCAGCCTTGATACAAAATCGCAGCTTGAGATCCCAGTCCATACACACGCCTTTTCTTCTCTCCACCGACAACATCCAAGTATAGGTGATTGCATTGGCATTTTGAACTTCTTGTGAATCATCGGATGAGCTCGGAATAGCAGCAGTCATCGCAACTTCCATTTTATCCTATATACATTATCAAAAAACTAAGAAGTAATATACAAAACTTTCCTACAATTAAGTTTTACATCTCATTCACATAAGCAAATAAAGAAGCAAAGTTCATTATATTAGCATGATAATACAACTTCGGTGCAGCATTAAACAACAGCAATTTGTAGGAAGCAACTTTAGATTAGTTCTTTTGATATGCTGAGGTGAGGTTTAAATGTGTTATTCCAGCCTCTTCATCAAGCAAACATTGTCAACTGGCGCAGAAGGTTGAGAGCAGGGTAATATGCCTATTTTTCTCAACTAGCGCAGAAGTTTAAAACTTGAATCACAGATGCAAAGAAGCAAATCTCTAAAACTCATAAAAATAATTTTCATATATCAACTTGTAATAGACTCATAGGATTACCATTTCCAAGATTAGACTAAGAAAACTAGACCAAAATAGATGCTATCACAAGCTTTCAATTGATATTCTTCTTAAAATATACTTATATTTAGTGACTCATAAGATGATTCTTCGAAGCTCAATAAGTAGTAGAATAAGTCACAATATTTGTTTCATTTCTGCATCACAACAAGAAATGAAATGCTAATTAGACAAGAAATGAGTGATGTCAAGAAGCTTTCAAATAAGTGGATTGCACCAGTAATATTCCTCATATTCATTCTCAAATAAAATGATGAAATATTATAAAAGAAACTTACACCAATGGTCTTAGACTTGGTATCCACAAAGTTCCTATCCTTTCTTTGATGCAACTTCTTAAATATATCCCATGAATTTGCTGGACGACGTAATTCTATTGCCTGAATAATAGAGTACAATATTAAAATAGGAGATAAGGTCATATAATTACTCTATTAAAAGGTTAAATTCAATACCAATTTTATAGTATGCTCCACTGTAGACCTAGAACCACCGGTATGCTTGCTTGGACCAGTGCCTCGACCACCAGTCTCGCTACATCGATTTTGAGTGGATTTACAATAAATCCACTCAAAAATCTAGGATTTATGAATCCATATTCCAATACTCTAGCATACATCCACCCACGATAAGAATTATTCATGTTGTTCGCTTTAACACAAAGAATAAATATGTGTTAGAACTTACATGATGACAAACAAGACTATATGTTGTAATTAAAGTTGTCTATTATCTTGATATTTTTTAAAAAGTAAATGTAACATGTTAGAACATATTTGTATTAAGGCAGACATGTCAAGTTTGCATTCTGCTATAGAATCCAACAGAAAATGGCACTAATTTAACAAGATCCAAAGATAACTAGAAAATTCACAAGTTTCCGACCTAACTGTATTAACATCAATAAAAATCCCAAGTAAAAAACATATGTAATGTCAAATATTGAAATAGAAATTACCATTCACTAGATTAATCAGAAAAGTATCTAGAAATGCGTACTTCTTGGAACTGTATAATTTCTCTTGTAATCTTTCTGCTAGGGAGGTGCTTGACTCCTTGCTTATATGTTGAAGAAACTGATCCAAGAAAGAGGATGAAACAGAAAAATATAAATGACCAGAATTTAAGGCAAGATAAATAAGATAATTAACATTGTTTAAGAGCACTTAGTTCACTTTATGAGATTCCAGCAATAAAGTTAGATAAAGAATAAACCAAACCGTCCCAAATCTCTTCACACACATACCCACTCTTCATTTCTTAACTCCTATTCTAATCCCAATTTGTCTTCCTACTTTCTTCTAGCATTTCAAGTAAAGAAACTCTTCTTCAGCTTCCGCTCGACTCTTATTCTCATTCCCATTTTTTTTTGCTACAAACCAAAGTGAGAGCAGAGTACACATCTACACCCACACATAGAACAAAGCCTGGGTTTAAAAAAGGAACTAAGGTGTACAGTAAAGGAAGGAAGAGAGTTTGTAAGGAAAAGAAATAAGTAATGAATCCAGATTTTGCAATAAAGGGATACTGTAAAAGACTTTCTTGCTCCTTTTGAATTCCAATAGTAAGATGCTGATGATGAGAGAGAGAGAGAGAGAGAGAGAGAGAGTGAGTGAGATTTTAGAGAGACATAGTTGTGTTTGAAACTGGGCGTGAGTCTAAAACGATCAATTCGTTGTTTTATAGGATCCAACCAGCCGAAATTAGAAGCTCTATAATAAGCACACCAATTTTTATTTACTTTTAAAGATTTTCTCTTTCTCTATATTCCCCGGTCAACTCATGCAATTGGGTGATGATACTCACCACTTGAAATTGGACATCTTAAGACCAAATCATAAACAAGAAACTACAATCTCACCTATCTTAGAAGTATTTCAAACTCACTTCAAGTGAATGACCCAATATCAAATCTTAATAAAGACCCATTAAAAGTTGTACCTAAAATAGTTGCATCAAAAGCTTTTTAGCTAAATCGGAGTTTTCTGAGCTTAGATAGAAGAACCCAATAACAATACCCAAATGCTATTCACTTTGGTAAATAATATTCAAGAAAAACATAAACAAATCTGAACAAGAATTGAAAGATTCAAAATTTACTGACCTTAGATGAAGAGAGTGGAGCAAAACCAAACTTGTGAGTGTTGTTGTGGCGTTGAGTCTAGATGGGTACAAGAATTGCCATTTCTGTTTTTGTGTTGAAAGAGAGAGAAGCTGGGAGTGGACTGAAAATGGGTCTAAGTCTAAAGGGTTTTGTGGAAAAAGAAGTCTGAGGGAAACTAAAAATTGATATTTGGCGGGGAACTAAAAGGTGGGCCAAATAAATATTTTGGAAAATTTTTGTAAGTTGTCCAAATGTTTCTAAAATTGTGACTGAATATTCCGTCAAAAATTATTGTCACGGAAAATAAGTCTGTCACAAAGTTATTTTTATTAGATAATTGCTCTTTTATAATATTGTGACGGAAAATATAATTTGTCACAAAATTTGTGACGCATTTTTGACAAACCATTTCTTCTCTTCTGCCATAGTTTTGTGACAAAAATATGTTCGTCACAAAGACTAAATTTTATATTTGTCACAAATCCATTACTCTTAGAATTTTTATAGGAAAAAAAAATCTTTTTAATAATTAAGTCCATATAAGGTTGATTTTGTCATAAATGCGTCACAAATCTGTCACAATTTGTGACAGAATGCATCGTATCAAATATTCCGTCACAATTTTATCATTTTCTTGTAGTGAGCTAAATTAATATCTCAAAGTTTAGTTGGGCTTGATGGCTCAATCGACATGATTTAAATAAGAGTAATAACTTAAATAGCCATCCGCTCATAAATAGCCAACAAATACAATTAATGTATAATATATGAGTATTGGCTAGGAACTATAAATATTTTTTAACCGAGTGGCAAAATATACTTCCCTCTTAAAAGTAAGAGATTTTTTTATTCTTATATATTATTTTAAAATTTTATTACCCTTAATGTTCATGTTTAGTTAATTACTCGGCATAAAAAAGTTTTGTTTACAAAATATATACAATTTACCTTAAAAGACTCTCAATCCATTATTTGTGCCTTCAATCAAGGGATATGGTTACACCATTTTTTCTCTCTCCTCCTCTCTTTCCTTATGTTTCCACTCATATGTTTTCTCACAAATCATCTTCTGATTTTTCAATCTCCTCGGTCATCTTTATGTACGCATTGCCCAACGTTGTAACACTTACCTATCTACTCAAAGATTTTCTTGATAGGAAAAAAAATATTTCAATATGAACTCAGAATTGGTAACTTTGCTGAAAAACTCCTGAACCTTACAGGATGCTCCCTCCAGCATGAGCGAACCCTTTCGGAACTGGTTAAGAATGGGCGGCACTATCCCAGAACGGATCCAACTTGTATGAACATGTCAATGGGTAGTAATGGAATACTAAAGAATTATTGTAAGTCAAAAATCTCCAGTTGGGTATGAACATGTCAATGGGTAGTAATGGAATATTCAGTTGTCAATTTGTTAACATATTATGAATTCGTTTATATGCACACAATTTATTTATGATAATTTTTTCGCACACTATCCAGTTAAATACAATTACAACAACATACAACTTAAATACAAATTTTATACAATATGTCTCTTGTATATTTTGTATCTGATATACATAGTAAAAACAAATTTCATACAACTAATTATATATTATACAATTTATCTATAACTTATCTACAACTTTCACACATTATTTCTGCCCAGTTAAATGCAACTACAATAACATACAACTTAAATACAAATTTTACACAAGATTTATACAATATGTCTTTTATATATTTTGAATTTGATTTATACATAGTAAAAATAAATTTCATACAACTAATTATATATTCTACAACTTATCTATAATTTTCATACATTATTTCTACTCAGTTATATACAACTACAATATCATACAACTTAAATATAATTTTTATACAATATTGTTCAACTTTCATACAATAGTTAAATAAAAAAATAATATATATATATATATAAACAACAGAATACAATTTTTTTACAATTTCGTAAATATAATGTATGTCATGCCTTCTTCTTCTTCTTCTTCTTCTTCTTCTTCTTCTTCTTCTTCTTCGAGTTTCAATATAAAATTCAGCCAAAATCAAGTCTAATCTTCACTAAAACACCATCAAAATTGAGATATAAACTCCAACTCATATTCCCAATTGTTTGCAACAACACTCAATCCAATAAATAATGGTTTTTGAAAACCCAAATTCGAATTCAAAGCTTCAAGCTTTTTGATGGCTGTCAATGATGGAATTGCTGCTCTCTTTTCCTTTGCTTTATATTATTGAAATTATGGATTAAGAGATAGAGAGAGACGTAGAAAGAATTTCCAATTCTTTGCAACAACACCCAATTCAAACAAGTAATGTTTTTTGAAAACCCAAATTCGAATTCAAAGTTTCAAAGCTTTTTAATGGTTGTCAATGGTGGAATTGCTACTCTCTTTTCCTTTGCTCTACTTTACAGGAATTTAGAGATTGAGAGATAAAGAGACGTAGAGAGAGAAAGAGCGCAGGAGAGAGACAGAGAGACGGAGAGAGAGAGCACATGAGGGAGAGAGAATAAAGATGAGAAATAATTGATTCCTAATATAAAGGGATACTCATTTAATTCCTAAAGTGTATATAATTAGTAAATTTGTATATAGGAGGTAATTAAATTGAAACTTGAGTAGGAAGGTTAATAAGGTTTCCAATAGTGTATAGGTATGTAAAAATTCCTAAAAATAATGAGTGATAGCCTAACCCATCCCGCTCTAACCAAATTTTAGTTTCTTTATTTGTTTTCTTATAACTTGTTTGATTATAAAAACAAAATTAATTAAAAAATCTTTGTTATCAGCTCAAAAAATATTATTATTTAATATTTTGACATTTAGATCAGATTAGCTCAACTTTTACTGCAAGTCTTTTAGACAGGTTAATTTGGGTTATTATGCCCGGCCGAACTTGCTTGCTTGCCATATCATTATGGACTAATTTTGACACTCATAATGTTATGGAAAAATAACACTCTATAGCTACTGTGAAAATAATAGTTGAAAAATATATATAATTTGTATATATGTATATTTTGTATGTTATATATAAAATTATACAAATTTTATACACTTGTTCAGCTGTCAGATATAAATAGTTACTGATGCGGGATAAAAGTGATAATACCTCTAATATTATCGCGTGGGGTAAAATACATAAATAGCCCTTAAAAGCAGATGGTCTTAATTTTTTATCCCCACTTGCCCTATGGGCAGAACTTTAAGTTTAACAAGTGTTGTCTCTCACCTATCCCATGTGTAATAATTTTAACTTTAGGGATTCAAATCCTACCAATGAAACAAGCAATGGCCAAAAGTAAAAGATCAGCCAAAAAAGGTTATATTTCTGCAATTATTTGGGGGAGGGGGGGGAGGGGGGAGGAATTTTCGAGAAACGGTGATGGCGAGGCGATAACTAATGTTCCTTAGGTTATTTTTGGTGGTCCAGAAAAATTATAGGCGGTTTACATCCGGTCGCCTGGATGCATGAAGATGGCATGGGCTATAGCACACGAAAATCAGGGAATCTGGCGGAATGCCAGTTTTATGGCACTAAAACGCCAAAAAACGAGGAACGATCATGGCGGGGAGATGACTATTGTTCCTTAGATTATTTTTTATGGTCCGGAAAAATTTTAGGCGATTGAGATCCAGTCTCCCAGATGCATGTAGATGAGGTGGGCTATAACACATGCAAATCTTAGAATCGGGCGAAATTTCAATTTTATGGTCCTAAAATACCAAAAAATGAGGAACGGTCATGGCGAGGCGATGACTATTATTCCTTAGGTCGTTTTTTATGGTCCGGAAAATTTTTAGGGCTTTCATGTCCGGTCGCTCAGATGCATGCAGATGGCGTGGGTTAGCACACAAAAATCTGGAAATCAGGTGAAATTCAAATTTTATTGCCCTAAAATGCAAAAAAAGAAGAACGATCATGGCAAGGAGATGACTATTGTTCCTTTAGCCGCTTTTTATGGTCCGATAAAATTTAGGGTGTCCTGGTCTATTTTCCCGGATGCATACAGATGGCATGGGCTATAATACACAAAAATCTAGAAATCGGGTAGAATTCCAGTTTTATGGCCCTAAAACACCAAAAAACGAGAAACGTTTATGGCGAAGCGATGACTATTATTCCTTATGTCATTTTTATGGTCTGAAAAAATTTTAGGCGGTTGGGGATCAGTTGCCTGGATGCTTACAGATGGTGTGGACTATATTCCAAAAATTTAGGAATCGAGCAAAATTCCAGTTTTGTGATCCTAAATGCCAAAAACGAGAAACGATCATGGCGAGGCGATGACTATTGTTCCTTAGGTCGTTTTTGATGGTCCAACATAATTTTAGGTGGTTCGGGTCCGGTCGCCTAGATGCATGCAGGTGGCGTGAGCTATAACACACGAAAATCTAGGAATCAAACGGAATTCTAGTTTTACGGCCCTAAAATACCAAAAGAATGAGGAACAGTCATGACGAGGCGATGATTGTTGTTCATTAGGATGTTTTTCATGGTTCGAAAAAATTTTAGGTGGTTCAGGTCTGGCCGCCCTAATGCATGCTGATAGCGTGGGCTATAATACACAAAAATCTAAAAATTGGGAAGAATTTCAGTTTTATGGCCCTAAAATATTTTCCCCCGTTGGGTATCGTGATGGCACATAGTCTTAGGGACTAGGTAAGCCTAGCAATTTATTCTTGATATAGAATCT
>ML381026.1:12121-61224 GCA_005239525.1 Nicotiana knightiana | reverse complement strand
TATAAAGACCCGTCCATTCCATGTATGGAGGCCAAGGAAGGATGTGAATCCCTCATATATCAATAATTTGAGGTGATTGAAGTGGACCAAGTGGAAGAAGGAAAGCCAATTCAACATCCCTGTCTGTCATCCACATCTATGATGGTAGCTTCGCTGATGTTAAGGAACGATTATGAACCAGGAAAAGGATTAGGATCCTCTCTGCAGGGAATTGTGAGCCCTATTGCTCCATTTTTGAATACAGATACCTTTGGTTTGGGTTTTAAAACCAACGTCGGCTGACATAGACAGAGCCAAGGCCCACAAAAAGAATGGTTGGAATTTGTCCAAACTAATCCCTCACATTGCCTACTCTTTTGTCAAGATGCAATTTGAAGAAGCCCAAAATCCTTCTACTCAGGATGACATTGATGAAGTTTGCCAGAGTCTCAAGGAGATGTTCTATGAGATCAATATGGTTCAAGTTGGTGAGGGCCCTAGCCGTGCAAGTGTTTTCCACTAATTGGTCCGGATACCTCGCTCAACAACTGGGAAGCAACTCCTTTTCCCATCAGGAAGGAGTCGTGGTAGTCTATTTTGCTGCTTTTGCTGTATCTGAATTATTTTAAGGGTTGTAATCTAGATATTTTAGTTTAACTGCTTTGCTTTGATGTTAATCCTTCTATCCTTTCAAATTCAATGAAATGAAGTTCCAGTTTCATAGTAAAAAAATTTCTTTTCCTTCCCCTAATTTTGTTAATTTCTTATCATTTTCAGTTTTGTTAATGTTGGCTTTAAAAACATGACATGCACGCGAAATTCATGCCTAGGTCTTAAAAAACTGTCTAATATCGAAATAATGAATCAATAAGTTGAGTATGATGAAGATGAGACTTTTAAGGAAATAAAAAGGGAATTGGATCAATTTGAGAATAAGCCTAATCCTAACTTAAATAAAACTAAGGCAATTAACCTGGGAAGTCTTGAAGAAACCAGAGAAATAAAAATAAGCATTCATACTGAATAAAAGACGAGAGATACCATAATTCAAGTTTTGTTCGAGTACATAGATGTATTTGCTTGGTCGTATGATGACATACCGGGTTTGAGTGTCGATTTAGTGGTTCATAAGCTTCCCACCTATCCTAATTTTCCACTAATCCAGCAAAAACAAAGGAAGTTTAAGACAAACATGAGTGATAATATTAAAGAAGAAATCACGAAGCAACCAAGTGCAAATGTGATCAGGGTCGTCCGATACACTACATGGTTAGCAAATGTTGTGCCAGTGCCAAAGAAGAATGGGAAAATCAGAGTTTGTGTTGACTATAGGGATTTAAACAAAGCAAGTCCAAAAGACAATTTTCCCTTACCCAACATTCATATCCTTGTTGACAATTGTGCTAAACATGAGATCCAATCTTTTGTGGATTGTTACGCCGGATATCACCAAATTCTGATGGATGAAGAAGATGCAGAAAAGACCGCCTTCACAACTCCATGGGGAACTTATTGTTATAGGGTCATGCCATTTGGTTTGAAGAATGCAGGGGCAACTTACATGAGGGCCATGACTACCATATTCCATGACATGATGCACAAAGAGATTGAAGTGTATGTTGATGATGTGATCATTAAATCCAGAACACAAGTTGATCATGTGCAAGACTTGAAAAAGTTCTTTGAAAGGCTACAAAGGTATAACCTCAAACTCAATCCAGCCAAATGTGCATTTGAAGTTCCTTCTAGGAAACTTTTGGGTTTTATAGTTAGCCGAAGAGGCATCGAGTTAGATCCCATCAGAATTTGGGAGGTTAAACTACATCAGCAGGTTCATTGCATNTTTACTCGGGAGGTTGAACTACATCAGCAGGTTCATTGCGCAGCTTACAACCACATGTGAGCCTATTTTCAAGTTGTTGAAAAAGAACGCCGCTATCAAGTGGACAGATGAGTGCCAAGAAGCTTTTGATAAGATCAAAGAATATTTGTCAAATCCCCTTGTTTTGGTCCCTCCAGAACCTGGTAGGCCTCTGTTTTTATATCTGTCAGTAATGGATAGTTCCTTTGGTTGTGTTCTGGGTCAACATGATGCAACATGCAAAAAAGGAACAAACAATCTATTATTTGAGCAAAAGTTCACTACTTATGAGGCCAAATACACTCTTCTGGAAAGGACATGTTGTACTTTAACCTGGGTCGCTCAGAAGCTTAGGCATTATCTTTTGGCCTATACAACTTACCTCATATCCCGAATGGAACCCCTGAAGTTTATCTTTCAGAAGCCGATGCCAACTGGTAGATTGGCAAAATGGCAAATCCTGCTCACAAAATTTGATATTGTTTATGTCACTCATACCGCCATGAAGGCACAAGCTTTAGCTGATCATCTGGCAGAAAATCCGGTTGATGATGAGTATGAATCTTTGAACACATATTTCCCAGATGATGATGTTAATTCAATTGAAGAAGTAGTCCAAGATGACAGTCAAACTTGGAAACTATACTTTGATGGGGCTGTCAATATCAAAGGCGTAGGGATTGGAGAAATTCTTATATCACCTACTGGGCAACATTACCCTACCACTGCGCGACTTCGTTTCTTCTGTACAAACAACACGGCAGAATATGAAGCTTGCATCATGGGTCTGAACATGGCAATAAATCTAAATGTGCATGAACTGTTGGTGATGGGAGACTCAGATTTGCTTATTCGGCAGGCTCAAGGTGATTGGGAGACTCGAGACATCAAGCTCATTCCATATAGACAATGTGTGGAAGATATTAGCAAAAGTTTCAAGTCCATCGAGTTCAGGTACATTCCCAGGTTTCACAATGAATTAGATGATGCCTTGGCCACCTTGGCCTCAATGCTCCCATATCCGGGTAATACTCACATTGACCCATTAGAAATTCAAATTCGGGATCAACATGGTTATTGCAATACAATTGAAGCAGAACTAGATGGTGAACCATGGTACCGCAATATCAAACAGTATCTANCAAAGAAGCTGAAATGATTATGAATGAGGTGCATTCGGGAGTTTGTGGTCCGCACATGAATGGATATGTTCTAGCAAAGAAAATCCTTCAGGCATGATATTATTGGCTTACTATGGAACGAGATTGCTTTCGTTTTGTTCGCAAGTGCCACTAGTGTCAGATTCACAGCCTTCTTCAGAGTTATATCCTATGTCGGCTCCTTGGCCTTTTGTTGCTTGGGGAATGGATGTCATGGGCCCAATCGAGCCAAAAGCTTCAAATGGGCACAAATTCATCTTGGTTGCAATTGATTACTTCACCAAATGGGTGGAAGCTATTACATTGAAGGCAGTCACCAAGATAGCAGTAGTAGACTTTGTTCACTCCAACATCATCTGTCATTTTGGTATTCCAAAAATCATTACCACAGATCATGCTGCTAATCTGAATAGTCATCTGATGAAGGAGGTATGTGAACAATTTAAAATTGAGCATCACAACTCTACTCCTTACCGGCCCAAAGCTAATGGAGCTGTGAATAAGAACATCAAGAAGATTCTTAGGAAGATGGTCCAAGAGTCTAGACAATGGCACGAGAAACTGCCCTTTGCTCTTTTTGGATACCGGACAACTGTCTGTACATCAGTTGGCGCAACGCCCTACTTGTTGGTTATGGCACTGAAGTGGTCATACCTTCTAAAGTTGAGATTCCCTCTCTCCGAATCATTGTTGAAGCAGGGATCGAAGACACTGACTGGGTCAAGTCCCGATTGGAACAATTGAGTTTAATTGATGAAAAGTGTTTGGCAGCAGTTTGTTTTGGTCAATTATACAACAAAGAATGGCACGCGCTTACAACAAGAAAGTGCGCCCAAGATAATTTGAGGTAGTACAACTTGTTTTGAAACGTATTTTTCCACACCAGGAAGAAGCAAAAGGAAAGTTCGCCCCGAATTGACAAGGTCCTTACCTCATCAAGAAAGTATTGTCAAAAGAAGCTCTACACTTGGCAGATATAGAAGAAAAGGTGACTGATATATCCGTCAACGCAGATGCGGTCAAGAGATACTATGTATGACATGCCTCTGTTGGGGGTATTTTTACAATTAGCATTCTCAGGTTGGGATGACGAAAGGCTATCATTCTCGCTACCCAAAAACTGGTTAATCCTAGTTAGCCCTTTGAAGCCTTGTTTATACTTATTTGTTTTCCCCTCTTTTGGAACCAATGTACTTTAAAAAAAATACAAAAAAAAAAAATCAAAGAAAAATAGAGGGAAAAAATCATCAAAACAAGTTCATGTTAATTGAACTACGTCCAACCTGATTCCGAAAGGATACGTAGGCAGCCTCACTCTGGGGTTCGGTCACACTAAAATAAAAAATCCACATTTTTCAATATTCAAAGAAACTGGGGCATGATTTTATTTTATTTTTCGACGGTATTTCTGTCAAAATGGTTCCTAAAGTTGTAGTTCAGTTGAATAAGTTCTTTTTACCTTTCCCTAATAAGACCTTCTGATCAACTTTTGAGAATGCTAAGTCGGTATACTACGGGCGATGCTTCAGCCATTGTAAATAGAGAAAATAAGAGAGTCTTATTGGTGAAAACCCTCACGGGCACTATAAGGCAATGGTGCGTTGAGAGAAAGACAAATGAGAGAGTTCAATCGGTGAAAACCCAAAAAGGGCATCGTTGATCGATTTAAAGTTTCTTATATCCCGACACAAGCATGGTTAAGACAAAGAACTCAGTTTCAAATTGAAGTTTATAATGGATTTTGAGAATTAGACAGTTCAGACGGATCGGGCATCCAGTCCAAAGTGCATGTCATATTCATTGAAATCAGCATATTCATCCAGATAAGTCCTTTTTATTCTTATTTTTATTCTCTGATAGGTACACTTTAAGTTGTAATACCTATTAGTTAACCTTCATGTTTACTTTCGTACTATTCTTTTTGAGTAAGTTTCAATCTAATTTTGTCAAAGCAAAGCAAAGAAAAGGCCGCAAAATCGGTTACAGTTCCCTTGTTATATGAAGCTAAACTTTCTGGGCATGAACAACATGGGCAAAGGCATAAATCCATCTTTGATTTTACCTGAGGAGCAAAAGGCGTGAA
Source organism: Nicotiana knightiana (assembly GCA_005239525.1). NCBI lineage: Eukaryota > Viridiplantae > Streptophyta > Magnoliopsida > Solanales > Solanaceae > Nicotiana > Nicotiana knightiana. The sequence goes on along the minus strand of ML381026.1, from coordinate 56,141 downwards.
GAACGGAACAATGTGTCAAGAGTCGACAAAAGTTACTCAGTTAAAAGTTGTTCTGGGAGCAAGGTTGTTTGCACCATAAACACAAATGGTGATAGGCGCAAAATAGTCAGGTTTTGATGTTGAGAAAGAAGATCTCCAGAAAGTAATGACAGAATCTCCCGGCAATTTGTACGACCATCGACGGAGTCAGTGTTTCTAACAAGTGTAATGGACGCAAGGTCAAGTCGCCCAAGAAATCAAGGCCACAAACTGACCACCATTTTAAAACTAACAAATTTTTCTTTGTTCGGAACAGGAACAGAACAATTTTAGGAAACATATCGTGAAAAGACGAACACCACCAAGTGAAGTTCTCAAATCCTTAGTTTTCTTCTAAGATACATGTAATCAGTTATTCTTAGTTTCATTATAGGGAATCAATACCCTATCTTCAACACAGGGTACCACGTACCCTGGTTGCATTACTTTGCCTACATAGGGTACGACATTCCCTAGTAGAATCTCAGTGAGCCATGAGCCTCACCTTATTGCCAACACAGGGTACTACATCCCCTGGTTGCATTTCTTATTGCTAACATACGGTACTACATCCCCTAATTGCATTTATTTTCGCTAACATAGGGTACGACATTCCCAAGTAGCATCTCAAAGTGCCACGAGCCTCATCTTATCACCAACACAGGGTACTACATCCCCTGGTTGCATTTCTTATTGCTAACATAGGGTACTACATCCTCTAGTTGCATTTTTTTTGCCTAAATAGGGTACGACATTCCCTAGTAGAATCTTAGAGAGCCAAGAGCCTCATCTTATTGTTAACACATGGCACTACATCCCCTGGTCACATTATTTTCTGCCAACATAGGGTACGACATTTCTTAGTAGCACCACAGAATGCTGCAAGCATTATCTTATTGCCAACACAGGGTACTACATCCCATGGCTGCATATATTTTCTGCCTACATAGGGTACAACATTCCTAGTAGAATCTCAGTGAGCCACGAGTTTTATTTCTAACACAGGGTACTAAATCTCCTGGCTGCATTACTTTCTGCCAACATAAGGTACGACATCCCCTAGTAGCATCCTAGAGTGCCTCGAGCCTCATCTTATCGTCAACATAGGGTACGACATCCCCTAATAGCATCCTAGAGTGCCTCGAGCATCATCTTATCATCAACACAGAGTACTACATCCCTTGGTTACCTTCCATCTTGTTAATATAGGGTGCGACATCCCCTATATTCAAAAAACAAACCATGTCTTAATGTGTTTTCAATAACTCACAAAAATTTTCTAGTGCAAACTGGGGCAGAAATTTTTTGTTCGTTTTGTTTGTTTGTGATGGCTTGTAGGTTTTTCTGCAAAGCACGGACTGGATGTGCAAAAAATAAGATTCCAGCTCTTGCCGGAGAAAATGGAATGTCGATCTCAATATCAGCTGCAACCAGCGTTGACATAATGCATGCAGAGACATATGATCAAGATCCATCTTTCCATCATCTGATCAAAAAACAAGCCTACGAGAATATTTCATAGTATGCTAAATCGTGAGCACCAAATTTCAGTCTAAAGTCAATAGGATAAGTAACTCAAGAATCAAGACAAGACTCCAGATGGAATTTAGATAGGAATTTTGTAACTCTTAGATTTCAAGATATGTAATTTTCTTTTTACTTTAGGAACCGCAAATTGGAACCTCGACGGAACTTCACTCGACACTCTCTATCTAAGCATACTCCATTATCCTTCTTTCACTTGAACTACACGTGACCTGATTCTCTTACAACCCGGGATATGTAGACTGCCTAAACCAAGGCTCGGTCGCAACCCCTTCTTTTCTCTTCTTTTCCTTTTTAAATAATAGTGAGGTCAAAAATCAGTCACCTTGTTCATTTTCTTTGCTTGAAAACTCTTCATATTTTCAAGCAAAGAGGGGCATGCTGTGAACACCTAATTTTTGACCGCACCCAAGTTTTATATTATTTTAGCGTAAATATTTCTTTCAGGTCTAATTTTCATATTTTTAAACTTTATGTTACTTTTAATAGGTTTATATAAAAAAATTAAATTAAAACTAAAAAAAAATATGTTCATATATTTATAGTACAAATTTTATTTCTAATTGTATGAACAAGAAAATTATTACAAAAAAAAAAATTGTGATTTCTTTTAATTTACATTTTTACAAAAATCTAGTGCTTTATGTATTTTCTTAGTATCATTCAAATTATAGTGTAAATATTTATTTTAGTTTATTCATATTTTCTTTGTCTAAAAGAAGTGGGTTAATATTTTTGTTTTAATAAAAAAGAGTTATTAAAAAGTATATATATATATATATATATATAGCACCTCATTGCAATAATATTTAGATTAAGGATTTTTTCTATGGGGAAGAATTTGGGTTGCAAAAATAATGTTCACTGCTTTTAGCTTTACTTCAATGTTGGTCCGTAGTACATATATAAGAATTGAAGAAGCAATTGGGCAAAATTAATTTTGGTTAACCCAACATTAATAATATTCCAGCTAGTCTTTCCTATTAATTAATAAAGATCGTTCCATAATATATAATTCCAATAGCTAAATACTACCCTCTTTTTGCAATAATTTCCATAAGTCATGGCTTCGCAATAATCTCAAACTTAGGGAAGAAATAAACCATGAATACACTAGAAAAACTTTAGATGTACTTTAAATATTAGTTAATGTGTTCATACCCGAACCTTGAATTGATTTGCTCAAATAATAAAAGGTTCATGTACGCATTCCCGCGTCTCGATGCTTTTAAATTTAAAATAATCATGTTTTAACCATGTGTACATTTAGTACCTTGGTTTAACATCTAACTTCAAATAAATGTCTCGTTTGCATATCACATCTGGGTCCAATCAATTAATAAAATATAATAATTAATTAAGTGGTAAGAAAAAAAAATTCAATAAAATATAAGAATAGCCAAAACTTGACTTAAGCAATACATTAGTCAATAAAAGCGATCGTGCTAGAACCACGTGAAGATCCTAATTAGGGATAGACTTGTGAAGATCCTAATTAGTATATATAATTTATCATCAAATATATCTATTTGTAAATTGATTCACCGACTTATAACTTACTTAGATGCATCGTTGAATATTAAAAACAAAATGTTTGACCTATATCTATATATCTCTCTCTCTCATATATATATATATATATATAACACGCTTCATTGTACTAATTTAACTACATATATAGCATGTTATAGTATATGTTAGTGTATTCATTATTTGTATTACAAAAGTGTTAACGTATTACATTTATATTATTTAGATACTAAATATAAAAGTGATTCATAATTTTAACCAATATTGGGTAAATGCTTCCCCTGAATTAACCGACCAACGTTGGTCGGTAAATTTAAATAAAATATCTTTAAATTTTATAAAATATTTTAAAATAATATAACTATTAAAATTTTAAAAATTAGGTCCACATTTCCGACCAAAGTTTCTTTGAATAAGCAAGTCTGACCAGCTCGGTCAACTTGTTGACCAACTTACCGACCAACTTTGGTCAGTATTTTTAAAAAAAATAAATGTAAAATATTTTTTTTCCAGTTTCGGTCCAAGCTGGACGGTTTTTGGTCACTTTTTTTGACAGGCCAACGTTGGTCGGAATATTTTGATTGGTTTTTTGCGTATTTCTAGTAGTGTGACGACAACTGCAATGAGATGTGCGTCCTCGATCCCATGATAATAGTAATGGAACACTGATCAACAAGTGTAAGAACTTTGAATAACAGAAAAATAATACTATATTGCCTTGGTATGCGTGTTACAATGTGTTTAATGAACAGTCAGACTCCCCTTTATATAGTAGTGAAGTCTTATTCTAGGTACAATTCTATAAAAGGTAAAAAAACCTTTCGTTTAACTAATCATAAGATTTCCACCGGTACGTGCCGAGATCTGCATTGTAATACCCGGCTGGCCACGGATATCACGGACCTCTGTTTTAATTATTTTTGGTTGCCTGATAATGCTTTCTGAAGTCTTCTGAGATTTGGACCGATCTCGGGGCCATGGCCCCGATATTTCCGAAGGCGAGCGTCGTGTCCTAGACCCTATCTCGATGAGACCCTTGCCTCGATTCCGATTCCTTATCATCACGTGTCTTGCTTGATTTATTTTATTGGAAATCGTGACGTCCTATAGGTCCGATTTTACCCTATGCAACTAAACAGATGTATGCTCGGTTGAAGCTTTGGTTAGATAATTGTTTTGCGTCAGCAAACATCATATTGATCTTTACTCTTCCAATAACGATGATATTTCTATTCTTATCGGTTGATCTGCCATCTAGAATACACCTTTTTTTCAAGTAATATTGATTATGATTCCTAAAATTTAGAGTGGGATGCGAATATTTTGTACAAAGTTTTTCTAAAATAAAATAAAAAATTAAGCTAAATAATTATAGCTACGTGTTTCATATATTTATAGATACTAGCCGTACCGAATAAATAGTCGAATATATACATAATACATAAGTCAAAGTTCCATAGTTCCTTGATTTCAAACCACATATATATGCACGTATTTAATTAGTTTATGATTTTCCTAATTTTCTCTGAAATTCCAGTTCAGCTTAATCATTGACTGTACGTAGTATGCTACTGGTATATGTGGCATAATAATAAAAGGAGGATTATTTTACGTAATTGTTTATTAGAATCTGTTGGCTAGCAGAAATTTGATCAGGAGCCATGCTTTATTAGATAAACAGATAGATTCTCATCTCACCGTCCAAAATTATGAGTGGGGCCTATAAAGCTGCCTAACTTAATTAAAGAGTTTTCAAAGCTTTCGGTTTGAGCGTGGGGTTGAAGTATTATAAGTAGCGATTGTTTTTATTGATTTTTTAGCTATATGTTCGATATTCGCACTGGGGTACCGGTAATTTTCGTATTAAATTTTTTTACTTTTGAGGTTAATTAAAATTTTTGTTATTATAGGTGATTTTATACACAAAACTCGAACATGAAACATGTGATTAAGAAGTGAGGAGTACTTACTAATATAAAAATATCACTCTCAACACTTTATTATCATATGAAAGCATTTAATTGAGTAATGTAAGGCAATATTGAACCAATTAAAAGTTTTTAAAAAATGAATAGAGATCATACCGTGTCAATATTCAAATTTGATGAATGAAATAGACTAAACTCTTTAAACTTGTAGAAATTCCAGAAAATCATTTTCATCAGAATGATTAATATTTTGAAGTATTGTAAAATTATATTTTAAATACTAAAAGTATTTACTGGATTAATTATATTATACAGATAATGTAAATAATTTGACGACATCAATTCAATTCAACTTACTAGCATATTAACATTGAATTTTCCAAGTTATCTTATCATGTTTTGCTAGTTATGACGAGTTACCTATCTATAATTGTTTAAGTTAAGCTAGTTAACTTAATTATGAATGTGTACAAAAACTAAATTCATGATTAGTTTTTTTTGTTTTTGTTTTTTTCCTTCAACAACACAATATTTAGAATATACTGATTCAACTAACTCAGGTCCGCATCGTGTAAGCTTACAAAGAGGGATAAAAAAAAGGAGTCCGAAACTCAATTATTGAATTTTGGACAAGTGTGACGTTAATAGGTGTTAAAGAAAAAGAGTGACCAAAATATGTATAACGCGGTAATAAACCGTGCTATACAGTAACAGTGTTATAGCCGTTAAGGTATAGCACGGTTTATTACTTTGTTATACATATATAGCGCATGTAATAACCGCGCTATGATGACACCACCTGACGGAAAGGTATATCGCATGAAATAATCACGCTATACATGTTATTATATAGTCCCCTTCTTCACCAAACGATAGAAACCCCATTTTTAACCCCCCCCCCCCCCCCCCCCCCCCCCCCATTTTTTTTCTCCAAAAAAATAACGTGGGTCCCACCCGTCACGAAAAAAGACAAGCACGTAGGTCCCACAACCTAGCAAAACATTATATTGTTGTGGTTTCTTCGTTTTAGACTTAAATTTTCAACTTCTCCACTTTCCAATTTACATAAATTGAGGTATTCCGATTTAGTTTATGTTGAAACTCATATAATAATGCATATTAGTTGACTTGAATGTGTTTCCAATGCGTTTTGTATTTTGTTTGCGAAACTAGTATGTTATATTGGAAACTAGTATTCCGAAACTAGTATGTTATATTGGAAACTAAAAATGTTAATTAATATCTTTATTGTTTTATATGTATCTTCGTGAATGTTATGTGAATAAAATGTATTTGTTGTTTATATTTAGTTTAGATTATTTATTAGCGTAGTAAAATATAGAGTCTTTTAGCGTAGTAAAATGTAGAGTATTTTACCGTAGAATCCTTGTAGTTTAAGTATCTCTTATACTGTTAGATGAAAAATAATATGATACTCTGGTGCTACTGGGCCTCAAATATCGAGCCTGGAACCCATAGACATATATATTCTGTCCAATTAAATAATTAAGAATTAATAATTTAATTTATAAAACAAACTCACAAAATTATAAAAATATTAAAATTGACACACATAATTATTCATGATAGTTTGGTTCTACTGGACTTCAAATATCAAGCCCGGAACCCATATGTATATACTTTGTCCAATTAAATAATTAAGAATTAATAATTTAATTTATAAAACAAACACATAAAATTATAAAAATATTAAAATTGACACACATAATTATTCATGATAGTTTGGTGCTACTGAGCCTCAAATATTGAGCCTGAAACCCATATGTATATACTTTGTCCAATTAAATAATTAAGAATTAATAATTTAATTTATAAAATAAACACACAAAATTATAAAAGTATTAAAATTGACACACATAACTATTCATGATAGCTTGGTGCTACTGAGACTCAAATATCGAGTTTGAATCCCATAGATATATATATACCATGTCCAATTATATATTGTATAACTCTAAAAATTAATTATTTAATTTACAGATTAAACATACAATTAATGTTGTTTAATTTACAGTTGACGACGTGGACGTGCTGCCTATACATCCCGGACCTAATTCCGATGAGCTATTAGTGCTACAGAGCGATCATAGGTCCGCCCACGTATGAGAGAGAGGGTTACTGTCCCTTACTCTCCGCCACCAGGAGAGTGGACGACCTGTGGGATTTTATGAAGGACAGAGATCTTCATCCTCGTGTAGTACAGCGCCTGCAAGATACGTGATTCTATAGGATTTTTGAGAACGGACGATTGCAGCTCGAGTGGGCTTTGATCGCAGATTGATTGAGCGGTGGCGACCCGAGACGCACACTTTCCATCGACGCCTGTATTTCTCAAATCTCTTCATCGGTACTGGCATAAATTCAACACCCATTTCCATCTATGACGTTGTAGCTGCATACCTTTCAACAAACCTCTCCGCCATCTGCTTGAATGACATCCGCACCATGGCAGTGACAGGAAGTCCTCTTGCCGACTTCAATAACCCGTTGAAAGACTCCGACACATTTGTAGTCAGAATTCCCCATCGTCTGCCACCATCCGCATGCAAAGTCCACTTTTCAGGGTGATGTTGCAGTAACCAACGATAAGCTGCCTCGTCTTCTGGCCTGATAAATTCCATGTGCCTCCGAAATTTATGCTGTTGGTAGTCTGTTGCTGCCATCCACATCAAATCATGCAGATCCTTGTTGGGATATGCCTTCTGGAAATTGGCCTTAAAGTGCCTCACACAGTAACGGTGGTAGGCATAAGGTTCTTGCCATGCGGGCAAGTTCTCCATAGAACTTAAGATACCACTGTGCCGATAAGATATTAGATTAATACCAGAACGCTGTTTCACAACATGCTCTTTCAAATGGTTAAAAAACAGGGTCCATGTCTCTTGTCTTTTATTGGCACAAACAACAAAAACTAGAGGAAATATCTGTCCATTAGCATCTACTGCAACGGCTATCAATAGCTTGATATCGTACTTTCTATAAACATGAGTGTCGTCTATGGATATTACGGGCCGGAAATGCGAAAAACTATCAATTGTTGGTTTAAACTCCGAGAACATGTAATTGAATATATATTCTGGTTTTCCCGGACTCCGCTCAATCTTCCATTCAACAACCGTCCCGGGGTTAAAGTGCTGCAATGCGGCCATGTACTTTGGTAAAGCTGCAAATGACTTATCCCAGTTACCATAGACAATTTCAAACGCTCGTTTGCGATCGAGATATGCCTTTCTTTTGGTAATGGTATGGCCATATTCCTGATGGACTGATGTAACGCACTCTTTGATTTTATACCTTATGGACGCTTCAAGGTGTGGAATAAGGACAAGAGAAATCAAGTAAATATCCAAGTTGAAGTGATTCCCGTTGAATGTGTTCATTTCACATGTGTGGGTGGGAATGTATTTACCCACTTTCCACAGACATGTCTTCTTTTCGCTCGCACGCAACATCCAATGACATGGCCAAAACCACCTGCGACAAACAACCTTGTATACATCCGGACTTGACTCCCATACCTGCATCTTACGACACTCTTTTACGTTGTTCATTTTACAAGCCCTGTTTACGCGCGCTTTATCAGGAAAAAGCATGCCCTTTGCCAGCACCGTTGGTCTAAACTCACCCCACATCGCTGTACGAATTTCATCAAAATCCCTTGTGAGAGCTTCCACATCCGGCATGCTTGAAAAGTTATCAACGTAAGGAATCTCCCTTGAATGAAATGGCACTCAAGACTCGTACACTCTTCGTGTAGGGGGGGAGCATACTCCCTCGTTTAATCAGGTCCTTCATTCTCATCCTCATCATCACCATCCTCACGAGGGAAGGGTGTCTCGTCTCCGGATTCCTCGACATTGTTGTTGTAATCACTGTTCTCTTCCTCACTCTGTGCATATGCCAGATCCCGATTTAATACATCGTCTTCGAGCAATTGAGTGAGGACAGGTGGTTCAACTTGCTCGTTTTCACTGCACAACCAACAAAATAATAAGCTACTGAAATTAATAAATACTTTCCATATAGCTGTATCACTTCACTTACAAGTAGTAATGTGATGAAATTCCATGATAGACATTTTCATGTAGGTGATGACTCCCGGATGGACCACCATGTTCCAACACACCAAAATTAGGCATATTCCAACTATGTGTTTTGTTCATAACTTGTAAAATTCATATCCGGCCGATACCCCCTATGGAATATATGAGCGTTAATACAAATTCAATACAACAAAAATATACATCGTAACACAAAGGAAAATTGAAGTTTACCACTCGGCTTGTGAATTATGTAAAGCATGAGAGAAATTATTTTCTCGCTGCTCATTCGCCTGCGGTGATAAGTTTAAATCAAGACAAACTCTTTCAACCGGAACCTTTCCGGTAAAAACTGCTCCAGAATAATCACCTGTTGACTGAGGGTTATCCCTACTATGCGCAACCTCATTGTTGGGAACGTCTTCGACCTTGACGTACATATCCAACATTTTGATTACAAGAAATTCCCGGTATTCATCCGGAGTCCTCAAAAAATCCCTCAAAGTTTCATCATCGTCGATGTTAAACTCCGAGTAAAAAGTAACACCTTGCGGAGTGACAGAATGCAGACATCTTCCGGTTACTTTAAGTTTCACCGAACGTTTTCTCACACTCATTTTTTTACATAACAACGATACCGATGTATCATACTCCATTGTAAGTGATAGTTTAACATGACACTGTGGAGATAAATTGTACCTCATAGAGTTATTCTCCATCACAACCTCAACCCCCTCAATATAATGAAACTCTTATTCTTTGCTCTTCAGACATTATGAAAAAATGCTTGAGAATTTAACAAGAAGCAAAGTTTGAACGGGAGTTAGAATATTTTTTGAATAGATTTTCATAAAATCCTAACCCTTTTATATAAAGAAATGGCTTGAAATTTTTTATGTATAGCGTGGTTATTTCATGCGCTATACAGGTATAGCGCGATTATTTCATGCGCAATACCTTTCCGTCAGGTGGTGTCAGTATTGCGCGGTTATTACATGCGCTATATATGTATAACGCAGTAATAAATCACGCTATACCTTAATAATTATAACACCGTTAACGTATAGCACGATTTATTACCGCGTTATACATATTTTGATCATTTTTTTTATACCTACTAACGTCACGCTTATCTAAAAATTCAATAATTAGATTCCGGGCTCCAAAAAGCACTTCCTACTAAGAAATTCGTCCTTCTCGAAGTTCAAGACTGAAACTTCCACAGCATCCCTAGCTCAGAAGTGGACTCATAGGAGTACGTAATTAATTAAAAAATGCAGCAAAAGCTATAACAGCAAAGGAAAATAAGTAAATAAATAAATAAATAAATAAATAAAGTATAGTAGCATAGGTTTACGTAAGGAATCCGTTAATGTTTGGAAGAAAAAAGTAGTAGGAGAAGGACAGAGGGGGATGGTACGTGTTAGTGCAACTCTATCTGTACTGTCTTCAACTTTTGGTTGGAGATTACAACACATCTTTGCACTATCTACCAACACTTTATATATAATTCATCAGCTTAGCTGGTTTTCAATTCAAATATAACTACAATTTAGGTTCGTACGGTTTGTAAGGCAAATAAATATATATTGTTCGTGACCAGTGGTGGGATATATATAGAGTCTGGTGCATCTATATTCCAATTCATGATTTTACAACAGCTTTTGAATTATACTCATTCCGTCTTTCTATATATAGTATGTCTCATACACTACTAAAAATTTGATAAAAAACGATCACAAATAACGATCAACGATGATCGCTTATGTCAATTTATCGATTAAAATGCGTCCAAACGCGTTTGGTCGCTATATTGGTAGTCCTTTTACTTTAGCGATCAAAGTTGATCGCTAATTAGCGACCAACTTTGGTCGCTAAGGTAAAAGGACCAACTGTACAGTGTAAAACAAAATCGACCAACTTTGGTCGGTATAATATTTTAATAATATAAATTTATCGACCAAAGTTGGTCGATATATTTAAATTACGATATTTAATTAATTATTATATTTTAAAAATTACCGTCCAAAGTTGGTCGGTAAATTAAAATATATATTATTATAAAAAATATATATTTAATAATACCGACTAAAGTTGGTCGCTAATATAAAAATCTGGGTTCTTAAGCGACCAACCTTGGTCGGTAATCTTTAATTTTTTAATTTTTTTTAGACATAAGCGACCAACCTTGGTCGCTAATTTCCAGAATATTTTTTTTTAATAGGGCAGCGACCAACTTTGGTCGATTTTCTGGTGTAACGACCCGACCAGTCGCTTTGATCCCTAGTGTATCGTTCAGCGGTTCGAGGCCATGAGCAGATTCACTTCAGGTGATATGACTTGTAGGTGTGGTCGGAATTGAATTTCGGAAAGTTTAGAGTCAATTTGGAAAGAAAATTCTCATTTCAGAAGCCTTAAGTTGGAAGAATCGAATAAGATTGGATTTTTGAGTAAACGACCTCATAATCAGGATTTTTGAGTAAACGACCTCATAATCAGGATTTTAGAAGAAATTTCATAAGTCTGGGTTGAAGTGCATTTCAGTGATATTGATGTCCGTTTGGGATTCTGAGTCTGGGAATAGCTCCGTATGGTGATTCTGGAGTTGGGAGCGCGATCGGAAGTGCATTCGGAGGTCCGTAGGTTATTTTGAAGTCATTTGGCTAAAGATAAAAATTTGAAGGTTTTTACGAAATCCGATCGGAAGTGAAAATTTTGATATCAGGGTCGGAATGCGATTCCGAAAGTTGGAGCAGGTCTGCAAAATTTGGAGTCAATCAGACGTGATTTGATAGGTTTCGGCATCGAATGTAGAAGTTGGAAATTTCAAAGTTCATAAAGATTGAATTGTGATGCGATCCATTGTTCTGATGTTATTTGATGTGATTTGAGGCCTCAAGCAGGTCCGCATTATGTTTTGGAATAGGTTGGTGCAATTGGACGGGGTCCGGGGGCTTCGGGTGGATTCCGGGTGGTTGACAGATCAAATTTGGAGTTGAGAGAAAGCTGAGGCTGTTGTCATCTGGTGTGACCACACCTGCGAGGTTTTGGCCGTAGGTGAGGCACCGCAGGTGCGGCTAAGGTGTCGCAGAAGCGGAAAAGGGTGGCTTGGCTGGGGGCCGCATGTGCGAGGTTATTTCCGCACCTGCGAAGGCGCAGATGCGGACGAGGGAGCACAAGTGCGGAGCTGGATGGGGACTGAGGAAGTCGCAGGTGCGAGGGATTGGTCGCACCTGCGGGCTCGCAGGTGCGGGAGTAGTAACCGCAGGTGCGGAAGGGCTGGAGACAGTGTGCATTTTTATAACCGAGATCTTGGCCATTTCTCTTCAATTTTCTCTTGGTTGGGCGATTCTTGGAGAGCTTCAAGTGGGGATTTTCGTCATCTATGTCATGGTAAGTTGTTTTCTACTCATTTCAAGTTAAAATACAAGGTTTATGCATGGATTGAACATGAAAAATTGTGGAAAAGTTGAAAATTTTGAAGAAAAACCTAGACTTCGCATTCTTGGATTTTGACCATAAATTTGAGCATGAAATTAGAGTAAATTGTATATTTGAGTTAGTAAGGCTATGGGTAATCATTATTTTCGAAAAGTTTCGGAATCCGGGCACGTGGACGCGAGGGTAATTTTGTCAACTTTTCGAGCGGAGTTGGGGATTTATATAAATTAAATTTTTATAAGTATTAAAGTATATTTTCATTGGTTTGCCCGTTATTTGGATAGTTTTGGGGCGTTGTGCATCAATTTGAGTCGTCGGAGGGGCTTGAAGGCCGGTTATGAATCTTCGGAGTGAGGTAAGTCTCCTGTCTAACCTTGTGAGGGGGAATTGCCCCCATAGGTTAACTAATTAAATATGTGCTACTATTTGTGGGGGCTACGTACGCACGAAGTGACGGGAGTCCGTGCGTAGCTACTATTATGCTTATGTCCGGGTAGTCTAGGAACCGAAAGCATGTTTTATTTGCCGTACTTGTATCTTTATTGACGAATTTTAAAATATTTAAACCTTATCGAACTTGACAAATGAATTTCTAGAAAAAAAATATTTAAATATGATCTTTGTGACCATTAAAAGTGAAATTGTTATTTCTTGGGTAATTATTTCCCGTTATAGACGTGATGAACTGTTTGAATGTGTATGCTTATGTGTGACCGCTTCGCAATTCGGGTCGTTCGCCTCGGCAGGATTTATGTACCATACTTTCATGGGAGCGGGCCGTACGCCACGTCAGGTTAATAGATGCATCTATGGTTCATGTCGTTCGACCCTTAGGCAGTACACAATTTACTTTTATGTTGGATCGGGCCGTTCGCCTCAGCATTTCCAATATATATACATCATCCCTATGGAATCGTGCGAAATATTTGGCAAAAAGCCAGTTCATCTGAGGGTTTTTCCCTCTGATTTGGATTATGACAACCTCTTTGATGAAATCCACTATATTTATTTATATGCTTCGGTTACGGAGGGAACTTGCTAGTAGAGAGTTGAGTAAATTGTAAAGAGGGAGATTGTACTACGTAATATATACTTGTAAGTCTTATGTATTTACATTGCTTTATATTAATTCATTTCTTTAGTGCACTTGATATTTTTGGACCTCTAGTAAGTGTCAAAGTCGACCTCTCGTCACTACTTCTTCGAGGTTAGGCGGGATACTTACTGAGTACACGTTGTTTTCGTACTCATACTACACTTGTTGTGCATTTTTATTGTACATGTACATTCATAGCTAGTGGCCCTGCTTAACGCAGTGATGTGGCTGACTTGGAGACTTAGACGAGTTGCACCATCCGGAGACGACCCGCAACCGGCAAAGTCTTCCTCAGATGTATTGTATTTTATTTTAAATTCCTTGTCCAGTTTGTATTCCAGACAAGTATTGTGGTACATGTATAATTCCTAGAAAATTTGCTCATACACTTGTGACACCGGGTTCTGTAATAATTATGGGATTTATTTACTATTTAAATTCGCTAATTATTATTTAAGAAAATGAAAAAGGAAAGAATTTTAAAATAAAGATTTAATTTATTTATTAAGTGTTGGCTTGCCTGACAGTGGGGCCGACGCCATCACGACCTTAATGGATTTTGGGTCGTGACATCTGGGTTATAATTTTGGCATAAAATGCCTGTTTTGGCAGCTACACCACCTGCCAGCATACCAAAATCCCTAAATAACAATACAATTCAATAAATACAATACAATTCTATACAAAAATCACCAAAACAACAAGGAGTGTTTTGTACAACATCATCATCACCGTCTGATGAACTTTCATCTATAAGACGGTATAGAGAAGGGTCTTGTGGAGGACGGGAAGAACGACCACGGGGAGGACGGGAGGAACGATCACAGGGAGGATGGGAGGAACGCTCACGTGCAGGTCGAGCCTCTGGCGATGACTCACGAGATCGGGGAATCAGAAAAGCTCCAGTAGATAGGAGAGTTCTGATCTGAGCTTGCATCCCAAGGTAATGAGCATCTCTAACCTTTTCTCTTTCCTTGGCTGCTTCTAGCTCGGATGTGAGCCTTGTCACAGTCTCCCGCATAGCGGATAGGCTCTCCCCATCAAGTTGCTCGTCTTACGAGGAAGTCCCTATTCCTTGCATTCCACACTTATAGCTATGGAATTTCTTAATAGGAAGCCCGTATACCTTCCCCATTTTGGACCGCCAGCAGACTCCATCCATATTTTTTCAGTAGTCTCGTCCGAAGGTTGCGTTGGCTCGCCCGACTGATTAGGTGGCTGAGTGCGGATGAATTCCTCTATGTTAGTTTGGAAGCGACCCTATACGAAAATTTACATTGAATTAGTATTTCAAAATTTATATAAAAGTAAATTAAAATACTTAATGAGAAGTAAAAATGTACATATACAGTCGAGGCCCGGTCTTCGATCCACCTTTCGTGATCCGTCTCTTTCTTCTTCTTTACAATATGCGTCTCCTTGAATAGCTCATCTTGGTTCATTGGATGCCTTAACTTCTTTTCCTGAAAACAAATTAGTTTAGTTAATAAACTGAATAGATATGCTTCGAAAATTAAAATAAATTAAGCAATTACGTACCAATCTTCTTTTTATTGTCCCTAGGCTGATCGCACCACTAGTGTGCAAGGAGCCTCCCTTCTCAGATGCGCGAACTTTCTTTCCTTTTTCTCTCTTCTCTAAGAACATTGTGGGAAGCCATTGCCTTTGAAAATCATCCCATAAATTTTGAAATAACGAGTCAGACTTCTTGTTCTTCTTTCTAGCTTCGGAGAAAGTATGCGACAACCGCTTGCGAGCTTTGTGATGAAAATTTGCAGCCACTTTCGCGCTATAGCGATGTTCCCATACACACTTGCTCTGTATTTCAAAAGTTAAATATTATATGGAAATATCATAAATATAAATAATTAAACTAATTAAAAGAACATTTATACCTTAAATTGATTGAAAATTTGCACGTTCAGCGAGAATGGAAAATCAGTCCAAGTTGCATAAGGGCCATCATAATGGTTTCTGATGGCTTTGTTGATTATCTTCGTAGTCTTATTACTCAGGATGAACCTGCAATTTAACAAAAAAAAACACATTAATATCTTAATAAAAACTTTACAAAACAATAAACGCAAAAATAACAAATAACTCTTACCCATCACCCTCAAGGACTATGATGATCCTGCAATATTGATCATAATGCACCTCCTCGTCATCATCATCATCACCGTCCGAATCATGTATATCAGAGGCATGTGTGGAAGGTGTAGGGGGTCAGAGCTACTAACTCGCAGGCGAAGGCCTGAAATAGATGAAGTCGCTGATGAAGATGGTTGCGATCCCTGTGACTGCGACATAGCTGGATGGACCCCAAGTGGCTGTGATACTGATGGCTGTGACCCGAATGGCTGTGACATGGATGGATGCGATCCATACGATGCAGATGCCTGCAATCCATGTGGTCGTGAGGCAGTTGGAATGTATGCCGGACGTATAGTCATATGGCCCTGTGATGAAAGACCTGGTGTCTGCATGAAGGTGTAGGCCTCGTGGTTCTGTGGCAGCTCAGTATAGCCGTGAGGTGGAAGATAAGACATAGGCATAGGCATAGCATCTCTGAAGAGGGTGGAAAAGATGGAGTATTATTTTCTACCCTCGTGTTTCCCTTCCTAGCCTTTTCTCGACCCCGAGAACCAGTAGGGTCATTGTTACCTTGACCCTTGCCTGTCATCTGCATAATATAATACATATTTAAATTGAAACATATAAGAAACTAGCTATAAAACAAAAGTTATTTAAAAAATAACTTTTTAAAGCTCATCGGCGTATTGTTCCTCGTCCGAGAATTCTTCTTCCTCATTTGTTTGAGCTTCATCAGTTGATTCTTCGTCCTCATTTTCTATAATTGTTACTTCATTTATATCAACTTCTTTCAGTATGTGTTCAGGATGTTCCAAATCATTTTCTAACTGATCGTCCACTATTTGGTGAACATTGGAGATATCGTTTTGATATGCAACATCTAACACATTCTCGACTTCCACCCTACCTACAAGCTTAGTTTTTATTACAACCCACCAATCAGACGTATTCCGCCGTAATGGATAAGGAGCATAATACACTTACCTAACATTATGTGCAATTATGAAAGGATCATAGCGATCATACTCCCTCGTATGGTTAACCTCAACTATGTTGTATTGGTTGTGTACTCTTGTATCTCTTATTGGATTTGAGTCAAACCACTTGTATCTAAAGAGTATCAATTTCTTATATGGCCAACCTGTATATTCTAGTTCTATTATTTCTTTGAGCATACCATAATAATCAATATCTCCAACTTGGTAGCCATCACCACCTTGAACCCACACCCCGCTGTTATTGCTACTTTTGTTTTTAGAGCAATCCTCTGTATGGAACTTATAACCATTCACTTTATACTTAGACATTGTTGTGACCTAAACCCCAGGTTCCCAAGATATATCTTTCAAAAATTGATTTACATCATTATTTGGATCATTTACCTACATATTGGTAAAAAAAATTCATAAGTTAGCATAACTTACAAACATTGTTTACCTACATAGTGTTAGAACATTATCAGGATAAACTTACAAATTGTTTGAACTATGTATCAAATTTTGTATATACAGCATCATGGCCAAATTGACCCACGAAGTGACTGTGACACATCAAATATTTTTAGTAGTTGCATCGAGATGTAATCACAGTAAATTTTATATTTTGATAACTAATAAATCAATACTTACTTGAGAAATGGTACAACTTCGGGACAATTTAGCAACACATGAAGTGTAGCTGACTTGTACTCCATATCACTCAAACTTCTCTTTCTAACATCCTTAGAACATCGGCCTGGTTGATTGAATATGGACATAGGCGGACATAATGGATCATTCACACATTCGACCGTGTGCCTATTGAGCCTATTCCTAGCACATGGCACATTACTCTCAAAATAATAAGAACAAAAATGAGCAGTTTCCTTTGCAAGATAAGCTTCGCATATAGATCCTTCAATCCTATTCCTCTGCTTAACAAATTATTTGTATTTTCCAATTGTCCTACATAATGTCATGTTAGCCAAGAACAATCAAATGAAACAGAAAATTACATCAAACTTATAATATTACCTCTCAAAGGGATACATCCATCTGTATTGAACAGGCCCTCCAAGTTGTGCCTCGTGTACAAGGTGGATTGGAAGGTGTTCCATCACATAAAAAAAAACACATGAAAATATCTTTTCCATCTTACTAGAAGTTACACGAATGTTCTGATCCATCCAGAGTAGGTTTTATTCCCGTAATGTGGTATAACACAAGTCTTTGAAAAATAAACTAATCTATGTGATGGGTTTCCAGATTCTTTCAAGCAAACCAAAAAATGCAATAGGCACTAAGGTCACCATGAAAACATGACAGTCATGATTTTTCAAATGGCTCAACTTCCCTACCTCCATATCAACTTTTTTTCCAAGATTCGACGCATAACCCTCAGGCATCTTCAATTTCGTAACCCAATCACAAATTTGCCGTCTTTCCTCCAAAGTGAATGTGTAACTTGATTTAGGCTTTAATATCTTACCATTGTTCGCTGTCTGCAAGTATAATTCAGGCAGCATGCAATATTCTTGTAAGTCCATTCTAGCCTTCGGGTTATCCTTTGTCTTACCTTTAACATCCATCATTGTGTTGAAAAAATTGTCAAAATAATTCTTCTCAATATGCATGATATCAAGGTTGTGACGGAGAAGATTATCCTTCCAATAATTCAACTCCCAAAATATACTCTGTTTCGTCCAATTATGAGTAACACCGTATCCGAGGAATCTATAAGGTGGAGCTTCAGTAACTTTACTGAAGTTCTGGACCCTCTCCCAAATTTCCTCACCTGAAAGTATCGGAGGTGGATAATCATACTCCATTTTATTCTTTTTGAATGCATTTTTCATCCTTCTAAACTCATGATCAGGAGGCAAGAATTGACGATGACAATCAAACCATGATTGCTTTCGGCCATGTTTCAAAGTGAACGCTTTACTATTTTCCATGAAGTAAGGACAAGCTAGCTTCCCAATAGTCATCCACCCAGACAACATTCCATACGCAAGAAAATCGTTAATAGTCCACATTAAATTAGCATGCAAATTGAAATTCTGCTTGGTTGATATGTCATATGTTTGAACACCATCATACCATAATTGTTTTAGCTCATCAATCAAAGGTTGCAAATATACATCAATCAAGCTTTTCGGATTACGTAGACTGGGGAAAATATAATTTAAGAATATATATGGACTAGTCATGCACAACTCAGGTGGTAGATTATAAGGTGTAAGAAAGACAGGCCAACATGAATATGGTGTCGCAAATATAAAAAAAGGCGTGAAGCCATCCACACACAGATCTAACCGAATGTTCCTTGGTTCACTAGCAAAATCTGGATATGTCCTATCAAAGTGCTTCCAAGCTTCTCCATCTGAAGGATGACACATAACACCAGGTGGTCTTCTATTTTCAAAGTGACATCTCATATGAGGAGCAGAACTCATCGACGCATATAACCTCTTTAACCTAGGTATAAGAGGTAAATAATGCATCGCCTTGATAGCGACCATATTCCCGTTAGAAAGCCTCTTGAAACGAGGCTTTTCGCAAAATTTACAACTATCTAAAGTTGCATCATCTTTATAATATAACATGCAACCATCTTCACAACAATCAATTCTCATTGACGAAAGTCCTAACTTAGAAACCAATCTCTTTGCCTTATAGAAATCACCAGGTAAGTTGATATTAGGGTCAACTAGTTCGCTCATAAGGTCAACGAAAGAGTCCATTGTTGCTTGAGAAATATTCCAATAAGATTTTATACTTAGTAATCTAACTACAACAGACAGCTCAGAGTGCGGACTTCCTTCCCCTAGTGGATGACTAGCTTCCTCTAACTGTTCATAAAAATATTTTGCGTCATCATTAGGAGTTTGTTCAACAATTTCATTGGGCTCACCCCATAAGTGCATCCCAAAGCATCCGCAACCATATCATGAATTCTAGAATCACGATTTGTATTCTCCACCGACATACTACTCTCACCCACAATCATGTTATGAAATATCCCACGGCTACCATCGATCTCTCCATGATTAGTCCATACAAAGTAATTCGCTATAAACCCCTTCCTATAAAGATGAAGCTTAACTTCCTCCGATTTTCCAAACTTCATACAGTCACACCTAACACAAGGGCACCTAATTACTCCTTCACTTTGGTATGGTGGAAGTGACATTGCATGTCTAATAAAGTCATCAACCCTTTCTACAAAATCCTCCCGCAATCCCTGCAGATTAGGATAATTCCTATTGTACATCCAAGTACGATATTCCATCTATACAAATAAAACCAGAATAAATTATTTTAGTTAATTCATATCCTAATATTTTTTTAGTTAATTAATTTCATATCCTAAAATTTCAATTCATATCCTAAAATTTTAATTAATAAACTACAAGTCCAATTTATAAACTAAAAGTCCAATTCATATCCTAAAATTTCAATTTATAAACTAAAAGTTCAATTCATACACTAAAAATTCAATTCATATCCTAAAATTTCAATTTATATACTAATAGTTCAATTTATAAACTAAAAGTTCAATTGATACACTAAAAATTCAATTCATATCCTAAAATTTTAATTTATAAACTAAAAGTTCAATTCATACACTAAAAATTTAATTCATATCCTAAAATTTCAGTTTATACTAAAAGTTCAATTTATAAACTAAAAGTTCAATTCATACACTAAAAATTCAATTAATATTTTAATTTATAAACTAAAAGTTCAATTTATAAACTACAAGTCCAATTCATAGACTAAAATTCCAATTCAAAAACTAAAAGTCCAATTTATATCCTAAAAGTTCAATTCATATCCTAAAAATTTATAAACTAAAAATTCAATTTATAAATTACAAGTCCAATTCATAGACTAAAATTTCAATTCATATCCTAAAAGTTCAATTCGTATCCTAAAAGTTCAATTCGTATCCTAAAAGTTCAATTTATAAACTAAAAGTTCAATTCATACACTAAAAATTCAATTCATATCCAAAAGGTCCAATTCATAAACTAAAGGTTCAATTCATATCCTAAAATTTCATTTTATAAACTAAAAGTTCAATTCATAAACTAAAAGTTCAATTCATAAACTAAAGATTCAATTCATATCCAAAAAGGTTCAATTCATAAATTAAAAGTTCAATTCATATCCTAAAATTTCAATTTATAAACTACAAGTCCAATTCATAGACTAAAATTCAATTCATATCCAAAAGGTTCAATTCATAAATTAAAAGTTCAATTCATATCCTAAAATTTCAATTTATAAACTACAAGTCCAATTCATAGACTAAAATTCCAATTCATATCCAAAAGGTTCAATTCATAAATTAAAAGTTCAATTCATATCCTAAAATATTTATAAACTAGAAGTCCAATTCATAGACTAAAATTCCATTTCATAAACTAAAAGTCCAATTCATATCTAAAAGGTTCAATTCATAAATTAAAAGTTCAATTCATATCCTAAAATTTCAATTTATAAACTAAAAGTTCAATTCATAAACTAAAAATTCAATTAATATCCAAAAGGTTCAATTCATAAATTAAAAGTTCAATTCATATCCTAAAATATCAATTTATTGTCACGACTCGAATTTTCCACCGTCGGGACCGTGATGGCGCCTAACGTTGAACCCGTTAGGCAAGCCAACATAAATATTCAATTTATCTTATTCCTTTATTATTACCAAATAGCATGCGAAAAATCAACACTAACATAGATAGAAGTACAAAATGGAGCAAGGTATATAAACTCAATGTATGCCTTTACGGAATTTCGCAAACCAATCCCAGAATTTTGGAGTCACAAACTCACGGACTATCTACGAATAATACATGTAATAGTCTGAATGAAGTAAGTACATCTGTTTATGAAATATCTAGAACAGAATACAAAAGAAGTAGGAAGGGACGCCAAGGCCTGCGGACGCCTGCAGGACTACCTCGGGGTCTCCACTGGACTGAAGGCAGCAACCTCAATCTACGGTCCGTAGGGTCCTACACCGGGATCTGCACAAAAGTGCAGAGTGTAGAATCAATACAACCGACCCCATGTACTGAGTCAGTGTCGAGCCTAACCTCGGCGAAGTACTGACGAGGCTAGGACACAACAATCAAATAAACCTGTGCAGTTTAATAATGTACAGAAACGATAATATTGACAAGAAATAAGCAGCTAAGCATGAAGAAAAAGGGGGAACATGATGAGGGAGAAAATATCAAGTAATGAAAATAACGAAGTAAGGAATAATTCAAATCTGAACTTAAACAACATGAAATAGCAACACAAGGAAGACAATGCACAGAATCACCCTTCGTGCTTTTACTCTCGTCCTCGCCAAATAGTAAATATAAATTGCACGGCATCACCCTTCGTTCTTTTACCTCACATAATCATGGCACGACATTATCCTTCGTGCATTATCACTCATATCATGGCACGTCATCACCCTTCGTGCTTTTACAATCACAATATCGCCACGGCATCACCCTTCGTGCTTTACACTCTCTCACAATATCATACATGACATTACCCTTCGTGCTTTACACTCTTCCTCACCCAAACATATCAATAATAATAATTCGGTAAGGAAAATCAACAATGATAAAGCCAAACGTCCCAGCAAGGGATCCAACAGTAGAAACAATACCATCCCGTCAAGGGAAACAACTATAACCAATCTCACTTAATACATAACTTCCCATAAAAAAATTCTCAATTGAAACTAATATTCAACACTAGACAAGATCAAAGAATTTCCACCAACATGAATAGCTATAAAGTGAAACTCAAGTCATACTTAACGGAAAACCACATAAATCGCAATATTTGACTCATGGGCATGCTTGACACCAACGTATAGGTACTCGTCACCTCACCTATACGTTGAACATGATACTTTACACATACCAAATAGGACACAACACTTATTCCCTCAAGCTAAGGTTAAGCCAAACACTTACCTCAAATTCCGCGACCAAACTCAAGCCTCGATTACTGCTTTTCCTTTTGAATTTGACTCCAATTCACTTGTAACTAGACATATTTAACTTAATAACATCAATAAATGCTAAACAATTCAATACCAACGCTTAATTATGAGTTTTACATCATTCTTCCCAAAAAGTCAATAATCAACCCCAGGCCCGCTTGGTCAAAATACGAGGTTCGGACCAAAATACGATCACCCATTCACCCACGAGCCCGAATATGTAATTGGTTTCAAAATCCGACCTCAAAACGAGGTCTAAATTCCAATTATTCAAAAAGCCCTAACTCTACCCAAATCCCTAATTTTTTACCCTTAAGAACATGATTTAGGCCTAGAAATCTAATGGGTGTTAAAAGAAATTGAAGAAAACAAGTCTAAGAATACATACCTATGATTTTGTGGTGAAATCTCCTTTCAGAAATCGCCCAATTTTGAGTTTAGGTGAAGAAGTTATGAAAATTTGAAGAAATCCCGATTTGCTACTGTTTTAAAAAAAATATTGGACGGACATGCTATGCGATCGCGACCCTTACTATGCGATCGCACAGGCTTCTAATCCCCTGCCCATCGCGTTCGCGTCCAAGGGGATGCGTTCGCACTGTGCTATCACTACCCAACCCCCAGTCCCCCCTTATACTCTATGCGTACGCGACTACATGGGTGCGTTCGCGTAGAGTAATTTTCCTATGCTCTGCGTTCGCACCCTGTACTATGCGTTTGCACAGTGTTACCCAACCCCCTTCCCCGCGTGTGCATTGCGTTCGCATGGATATCCATGCGTTCACATAGGGTAAATTTTCTGGACACCAGCAATAGCCACAAGACACTAGATTTTCTAAGTAAAAATCACCCCGACGCCTATCCGAAACTCACCCGAGCCCTCGGGGCTCCAAACCAAACATGCAACAACTTCAAAAATATCCTACGGACTTACTGTTCGATCAAATCTCCAAAATAACATTTTAAACAGCGAATTTAGTCTTAAAATCAAAGAAAATTTCTAGAACTTCCAAAGTATCAAATTTCACGACTACGGGTCCGAATCACCTCAAACGACTTCCGTTTCTTACCAAATTTTACAGATATATCACAAATATTATATTAAACCTGTACCGGGCTCCGGAACCAAAATACGGGCCCGATATCATGAATTTCAAACATAATCAATTTCTAAAATCTCTTATATTTTTCAGAAAAATAATTTCTTTCAATAATTCATTTCTCGGTCTTGGGACCTCGGAATTCGATTTCAGGCATACGCCCAAGTTCCATAGTTTCCTACGGGCCCTCCAGGACCGTCAAATCATGGGTCTGGGTCCGTTTACCCAAAATGTTGACCGTAGTCAACTTAAATTCAATATTAAGGCCAATTTAGTATTTTTCTCAGTTTTTCACATAGAAGCTTCCCGGAAACACGCCCAGGCTGCGCGCGCAAATCGATGTGAGATAAAAAGGAGATTTTCAAGGCCTCGGAACACCGTTTTGACTTATAAAACAAGGGATGACCTTTTTGGCCATCACATTTATAAACTAAAAAGTTCAATTCATATCCAAAATGTTCAATCCATAAATTAAAAGTTCAATTCATATCCTAAAATTTCAATTTATAAACTACAAGTCCAATTCATATCCTAAAATTTTAATTTATAAACTACAAGTCCAATTCATATCCTAAAATTCCAATTCATATCCTAAACCCTAGATTCTAACTAAACTATCAAGACAATATAAAGTATAAATCAAATCTAACTAAACTAAATTCAACACTAATTAAACTAATTGGTTAATAAAATTAATTAATAAAACTAATTAAAACAAGACCTAAACCCTAGTCCTCAATAAAATACAATGTTCAAAGAATTGAAATAATAAACTATAATGTTGAAATAATTGAAACAAAAACTAGAAATAACAAAGAAATGGTTTATAATTCAAACCTAAATTTTTTTAGGTGGAGAAGAAGAGAGAGGGGCGGCAGTCCACTGGTGGGCGGCGGGCGGCGACGACGAGGCAGGCGGTGGTGGCGCGGGGTGGGGAATGAGATTTGTGTGAGGGAAATAGAGAAGGGGAGGGGAAAGTGTTGAGAGAGAGTTGGGGAAATTTTTGGGAAGAAAATAAGAGAAATTGAGGGGGGAGGGGATCCGTTTTTGAGTCCGGTTTTAAAAATAATGTCCAACATTGGTCGCTATTTTGGTCTGTACATTTATTTTTGACCGTTTGACCAAAATAGCGACCAACGTTGATAGACTTGTGAAGATCCTAATTAGTATATATAATTTATCATCAAATATATATGAGTGTCAATTGATGATTCATCGACTTATAACCTACTCAGATGCATCGTTGAATATTAAAAACAAAACGTCTGACCTATATATATATATATATATAACTATATAACACGCTTTGTTGTACTACTTTAACTACATATATAACATGTTAGAGTATATTTTAGTGTATTCATCTCTTGTATTACAAAAGTGTTAACGGATTACATTTATATTATTTAGATAGTAAATATAAAAGTGATTTTTAATTTTGACCAATGTTGACCAAAAAATCGACCAACTTTGGTCGCTAAACACCCAGAAATTTAAAAATAGCGACCAACGTTGGTCGCTATTTGCTACCCCTGTAAAAATCGACCAACTTTGGTCGGTAATTTTAAATAAGATTTATTTATATTTTATAAAATATTTTAAATAATAATAATATAATTATTAAAACTTTATAACTGGGTCCCACATTAGCGACCAAAGTTGGTCGCTAATGTCAATGTTTCTTTGACCAAGCAAGTCTGACCAGCGCAATCAACATGTTGACCACTTTACCGACCAAATACAGACCAACGTTGGTCGGTAAATTATTTAAAATAAATATATAATATTTTCTCCACATTTGCAACCAATTTTGATCGCTTTTTTTGACCGACCAACTTTGGTCGCAAATGTTTGGTCGGTAATTTCCAGATTTCTAGTAGTGATATAACAATAATATATTCAGTGTAATTTTACTAGTGAAATTTGACGGGAATGGGTATAGCCAGACTTTACTCCTACAATGTGTAAGGTAGAAAGGTTATTTTCGATAAACCATTAATTTAAAAAAAATAGTTTCAACATAGGTTTGAGAATAAATATATACGTAATAATTTTACTTTAAACTTTGGGGTTTTAACCTAACAGAATGACTTTATTTTCATGCTGAGTCTGTTACATATATATCGCTGGCAAAATTCCTTCCGAATTTCCTTGTACGTATTTCTTTTGTATATCTCATGCATGTCTCCATATCAACTATGAATGGCAAAAAAACAAAGAGACTGTTCATGCTTGAAAGATTGAAATTAATTTTAGTACTCAAGAAATTAGTTCTAAACTAACAACGAAACTTTTCGTTTTGTGGCCAGAATTAAAGAATATTTACGGGCAAACTGCATGCGTATATTTATTGAAAATATTACAGTAGTATGAATTCAGAATAATATTGTAAACTGGAAAAATAAATATTAGAATAAAAAAGTCAGTAGTTTCCCTGTTTTAGTTTAATGGATTCCTTGGGGTACTTTGTATTTGTAATCTATGATCTAATAATTAGCAGACTTGTTTTGACAACTGAAGCTTATTATTATAGACTGCTAATTTTTGTTCACATTCAAGTTCCCTTTGACCCAACACATAAATGCCCTAAATTTTCTTTAAAACCAAATTACGTGTAAATTCCCTGAACTTTCTTAATTAAGGACTACAAAATTATGAATTATGTTCCAAATAGATGGATGAAGATAATTGATATATACCTGATTTAGTCAATATATTCTTTGCACATGATCACCTCATGAACGAAGCACATAGTCCGTCACACAGCTGTGAACACAATTTAGTAAAATTACAACAACTGTTTTTTTTAGAACTTCGATCTTTATTATTAATTTTTTTGGGGATAAAATGTCGTCATTTACAAATATTATAGTTACTTCTCTTTGGCTTTAGACAAAACAAATTAAAATTCCAATCCTTTCATTAATCATTACTTTAAAGATTAACTATTAAATTAAAGAGAATTAATTAACATTTTTTTGGCTTTAGATCTTGTTTTAAGACACGTTAGCAGTCTTCTTAGTACGCCACTGAAGTACATGTGCGCCCCAAGAGCATCTTAGACATGCAAACAAACCAAGTATATGATAATATATGCTTTCAGAAATTAATTAAGGCTTGTCATATTTAATTAAGTCGTTAGTTGACGACAAAATAGCTTAAAAATTGAGTAGTACAATGAATTAGAATACAATTAAGAAAAGCAATGACGCTTAGCTTATATCCTGCAGAAGCAACTGTATTGTCTTGTCAAAAATTTGTTAATCCTTTCCTTAAACGAGTTGATGAATGTTTAATCCTAGTTAAGTTAATGACTGTTACATCTAAGAGTTTAATGTCGAATAGAATGAGTTTATGTGTCGCAGTAGTAAATGCAAGTCAAGCGTATATGATGATCGCCAATGAATATTCAAAGGGAAATGTAGATTAAATGCATGCAATGTCAATAAATGTAATAAAGAAGAATATATCACCGAAATATTGAGTGACTAGGGCCAATCAATCCTTTGTCAGTAGTATAGATATTGGCAAACGTGGATGAATACAAGATTCTTGGATCATGTATATGAAAAGGTATCTTCAAATTCAAGAATCAGTAGAAAAGACAAGTTTTGTATATTCTCAATAGTCAAAGTTACAAATGTGTTTTCTTTGGGTTCTAAATCCCCTTTATATAGGGAGCATTCTTTAGAACCCCTAAAAAAGTGCGAGCGACTCTCTTCCTAACCTAAGCATATCTTACCGTTTCTATCTACTCCTCTGTTCGACCAAATGTCGACCTCTCTCTAAGGAGGCTCCTCATAGTTAAGTCGTGGCCGACTTAGATTTCGACCACGACCAACAAGGTTATCATGTTCGGTCCGAATTTTGACCAATATAGTTAGTCCCTCCGTTTATTGAGGACGTGACCCTCCACGCCCTCGATGAGCGGATTACATCATGCTCGATATGAGAGAAATTTGGTCATGATAGTTGGTTTGGTCGAAGCCAGATTATTGTTTTCCGGCGGGGTTCCGATTGGCTTAAGTGACGTCATATGTCATTATCGTCACGTGCGTCATCATTACGCGTCTTCCCGATGCAGAGTCTGCACTGTTGGTGCTTCGATTTTGGTGCCATTGACGGCTTTCGGCCTCAATTTTGATGCCACTCAACCCTATAAACAGGGAAGAAGGGTGCTTCATTTGAAACTTTCACCGTTTTCCTCTTATTAATCACATATCTTCTCTGTGAGTTTCTCTATTTCTTGTGGTTTCTTCACTTCCGATTTTCATTCTCTCCCAGTCACCAACCTCTTTCCCTTATCTTGTTGCGTGTATACAATATTGTTGGTATGTCGACTTCTGCTCATAGTCATGATGAAGTATCCGATGCCACCCCTTTGTCGGTGGTCGTTCCTCCTGCTGGTGAGGAGGCTTCGGTTGAAAGAGACGACAACTTTCCCACCGTTGAAGGGCTGGTGCCTAAAAACCCAGCCGTTAGGAATGATTTTCCTAAAGAACATGCCCCCGCTCCTGTACCCTGAACATTTTGAATCACGGGAGGCCGATTTAGCTTACATACGGGTTAAGTACCCGCATCTCTCCTCACATGGAGATCATCCTTGTGGAGGGTGATATAGTTCAGGTTCACCGGACAGGGTACTACGCTTTTTACGTTTACCCATTCATGGTCGGCCACACCTTCCCGCTTCCTCAGTTGGCCGAGGAATTTTGCCGCCTCTATGGCGTTTTCCCAGCACAGCTTTCTCCTTACTTGTATAAAGTCGTCTTAATGTTGGCTAAGTACGCGGAACTAGCTGGTTGCACGGTCGATCTCCTCCACCTACTACACTTGTTCTCGCCTACCTTCTTCAGGGGTAATTTGATACATTTACGGCAACGCGGAACGATGGGATTGGTAGACGGGATGGACGACAAGGCGAGTCGGTTGTTCTGGCTACTTCTTTTTTAGAATTGAGCATGTGGTGGCAGACCCGACTGAGTTTCCTGAGAAGTGGAATTACAGTCGTAAGTATTTCCTCGTACTCTCCGTTATTTTTTGTTGTTGTTTTTTTTTTATTTTTGACATGTCTGTTGTCTTTTCGTTTTTAGGTGTAAGGAGTTCCCCTTCTATCGTCTTGGATATAGAGGATTGAGTGACTCGTGTGTTGCCTCACACCGTGGGAGTTCGTGATTGGGCGTCATTTCATAAGCGCTACGGGCCTAAGACCTCATCTCATAAGTGTTCTTAATTCTCTTGTATGGCTTCGCCTTTTATTATTTTCTGACTTGACTCCCCGTTGGTGTCAGGTCGGCGGGTTTCTAAATAAGCGAAGACCCCCGCTCTTGACTTTCGTCATAAGGTGACGTCGGCCGCAATGGAGTTCTCTTTAGTCGAGTCTGTGCGAGTTCAGGATCAGACTTCGCGGGTAGGGGATCCCGGCACTTTAGACGTTGTTGTCCCTGACCTATCTCATCAAATCCTCCTTCTTTCCGCTGAGCCATCTCATGACGAGGAGCCGTCGCTGAGGAAGAGATGGAGGGTAGAAACGGGGAAGGTCGCGGTTGTTGAAGAAACAGAAAGAGTCATGGCTCTTGAGGCAAGGACCGAGTCATTTCTAGCCGCAGAGGCGGCTATTGCCCATGGCTGCTGTTTTGAAGGAGGGGTCTTCTAGGGTCGAGGGAGCTGGTTGTGGCGAAGAGCTCGTGTTGGTTGTCGAAGGTGGTGCTTCATCGAAAGCGGCGAAAGATGTGACGTCTCCGCAGGGGATGCCGACTTCGGTTCTGACATTGAACCCGAGGAGGTACAGGCCTTCATCAGGAGGGCTACTCGCGTGGAGATAAGGACGGAAGGCCCTGATCGCCACATAGTTATCCTAGTAGATTACAACCTTTTGGTCAATACAGAGCGTGTCACACCGTCTTTAGCCCCTCTGTGTGCTGAGGCAGAGAACACGACGTTACGAACATTGAGAGACACCTCTCTCTCTCTCGGCATATCGGGCATGGCCCTGCGACTGAGTTCTTCCTTATGAGTTTTTACATGTTCCACTGATATC
The DNA here is from genome assembly GCA_005239525.1 of Nicotiana knightiana. Lineage (NCBI taxonomy): Eukaryota > Viridiplantae > Streptophyta > Magnoliopsida > Solanales > Solanaceae > Nicotiana > Nicotiana knightiana. The sequence goes on along the minus strand of ML381026.1, from coordinate 26,292 downwards.
GTCTTGCTTAGGCTAATCTGTTTCTATTTTTTGTCTTCCAGACCCTCATCCTGGAGATCGAGCGCGACCGACGAGAGGAGTAGAGGTTTGTTCTCTATAGGAGGATGGAGTCCAAGTATAGAGAGTATCGCAATAAGTACCAGAAGGTGGTCAGGAGTATTGGTGAAGATGGCCAGTTCCGAGAGTTGCGTGATGAGATAGGGAGGAAAGATGTAGAGATGAAGTAGAAGGACAAGGACATTATGAAGGCTATTAGCCGATGCAGCGTGTTGGAGGAGACGGTGAAGTCCAAAGTGGACGAGCTTGAACAGAGCAAGGGGATAATGGCTGAGAACGTAGATCTCCAAGCGCAAATGGCGTCCTTGAAGGTTGAGCTTGATCAAAGTGAGGCGAGAACCGTCGATTTGAGAGTCAAGCTGAGTGTGAAGGTCGGAGAGTTGGACCTGGCTGAGAGGACTAGGATGGCCTCAGTGGCGGAGGAGGCAGGTTTGGCAGGTACCCTACGCGTCTGTAGGTCTGAGCGAGCAGGTGTGGCGGAGACATCATCGCTTAAGGTGGAGAGGTTGGAGGAGCAGGTTGGGAACCTAGAGGTGGAGCTGTCCGGACTGAATGAGCAGATCGTACTCCTAAAGGCCGAGAAGGAGCAGCGGGACCTACCTCCGACTTCTCAACCTTCTGCCGATGTGAATGGATCGCGGGAGTTATTTTAGATGTGGGTTTACGTTGAGGCTCAGCTGACGTGTACAAATCTTTGAGGGCTGCTGGGAAGGTTTTTGAAGAGGAGCTTACTAATGTTCGAGTAAAGGCGCGGAAGCTCGTGAAGCTTGTGGCTATGCGCCCGATACACCTGGCGGAGAAGATGATGAAGATACCGTGGACGGGCTTGATTCTGATCCTTGGTATGACGACAAATATGTTGATGGGGATGATGCAGCGTAAAACCCTTTGTACTTAGTTTTTGGTTGTTTTTCTACTTTTGTGAGGGCGTACTCGAGACCTTTGTAAAAAACGAGTCATGTAACCCGATCAATTGCTATGGGATGGTTACCTTTTGTTATATGCCTTTGGACTCACATTTTCTTCTATTATGTTGTGATGTTGTTCCCGGGAGGTTGATCGTAGACTGAACTTGAGGTCAATGTTTAGTAGAGCACAAGTAATTCGAGCGGGGTCGAATGTAAGTAATTCGAGCGGGGTCGAATGTAAGTAATTCGAGCAGGGTTGAATGTAAGTAATTCGAGCGGGGTTGAATGTAAGTAATTCGAGCAGGGTCGAACGTAAGTAATTCGAGCGGGGTCGAACGTAAGTAATTCGAGCGAGGTCGAATGTAAATAATTCAAGTGGAATGTAAATAATTCGAGCTAGGTCAAATGTAAGTAATTCGAGCGAAGTCGAATATAAGTAATTCGAGCGAGGTCGAATGTAAGTAATTCGAGCGAGGTCGAATGTAAGTGCAGAATGTAGAGCGATTTGGAGTTGTGCGAAAATGCTGCATGTTTCTTTGTTTATACATTTCATGGGAGAATATTACAAGCTTTGTTTACTACATACATTTGAGAAGTTCTCCGTCTACCTAGTCCCTTTATCGATCTGCCTGGATTAGGCGATAGGCGGAGCGATGAATGACGAACTTGGACTTCGAGAAGCCCCCTTCATCGCCTCATTAAAAACCTCCTCGTAAAACCTAACTAGGGATAAAAACTCGGGTGAGGGAAAAAGAGTATGACTTGGAGGACGTCTATTTTCAGAAGTTGAAGTACTTGAGGTGAGCGACGTTCCAATTGTTTGATAGTAGCTTTCCCTCCAGTGTTTCTAGTTGGAAAGACCCTTTGTTAACTGCTGCTGTGATTTTGTATGGTCCGTCCCAGTTGGTTCCTAGCTTTCCCTCTCTTGGGTTTTTTCTTGCTTGTGTTTTGGCCTTGAGCACGTAGTCCTCGACTTTGAGTGGTCTAACTTTGGCCTTTTTGTTGTAATATCGTTCTGCTTGCTAATTTTTGGGCGACTGTTCTTATGTAGGCCATATCTCTTCACTCTTCTACTTCGTCGAGGTATTGCCTCTTGTTCTCGTCATTGCTTAGTCCGCTCTCATTTGAGTATCTCAGTCTTGGTTCCCCGGCCTCGACTGGTATAACTGCATCGGCCCCGTAAACCAACGAGTATGGAGTTTCCCATGTGCTTGTCTTATGCGTAGTGCGATATGCCCATAGCACTTCTGGTAGCAGTTCTTGCCACAGTCCCTTGGCGTCTTCTAGTTTATTTTTCATGATGTTTAATATTGTATTGTTTGAGGATTTTGTTTGACCGTTTCCTGCGGGATGATATGCCGTGGAGAGTATTCTCTTGATGTTCCGCTTTTCAAAAAATTCAGTGGTCTTTTTCCCGGTGAACTTTGGTCTGTTATCACAGCTGATCTCCTTGGGGATGCCGAAGCGGCATATAATGTTCCTCCATATGAATGTGATGACTTCCTGTTCCCGTATTTAGGCGAATGCACCTGCTTCTGCCCATTTGGAAAAGTAGTCAGTTAAAACTAAAATGAAACATACATTATCTCGTCCTGCTGGGAGTGGTCCCACGATGTCCATTTCCCATTTGATGAATGGCCAGGGCGATGTCACTGAATGGAGGTGCTCGCCCGCTTGGTGTATCATAGGGGCGTACTTCTGACATTGTTCGCATTTTTTAACGAAGTCGCCGGATTCCTTTTTCATGGTGGGCTAGTAATAGCCAGCTCGTATGAGGCATCTAAAGAGGGCTCGGTTGCGGGTATGGGCACCGCAGTGGCCCTCGTGTATTTCCTCGAGTACTCGTCTTGTTTGGTTTGGTCCCAGGCATTTTGCCAAAGGGCCACCGAACGTTCTTTTGTATAAGTCCTTGTCGATGAGGTTGTACCTGGCCGCCTGCATTCGAAGTTTTTTGGCCTCTTTATTTTCTAGTGAAAGTATTCCCTCATTCAAATAGGTTATAATACGGTTGCGCTAGTCCCATGTTAAGTTTATAGAGTGTATCTCAAGTTGGTCTATCGACGAGTAGAGTAGTGTGACTACGCTCTCTTTTCCATTCATGTTTTGTTGCTACTGCTAGTTTAGCGAGGCCGTCTGCCTCGACGTTTTGAGCTTGAGTTATTTGATCGAATTAACATTCGTCGAATTCTGGCAGTAGTTATGGATTTCTGTTTGGTGCTTTTATAGCCTTTGTTCTTTGATTTGGTAAGTCCCTATGACTTGGTTGACGACGAGTTGTGAGTCGCATCGGAGGACGACTCGTCGTGCTCCGTACTTGAGAGATAATTTCAGTCCTGGAATTACGGCCTCATACTCGGCCTCGTTGTTAGTCATATCGGGGCACCGTATGGATTGGCGGATGGCCTCGCCCATTGGGACTTCGTGTACGAGTCCCAGTCCAGAACCTGACGCGTTAGAAGCGCTGTCGGTGTATAAGATCCATAGGTCGGGTAGGTTGGGAGCAGTACGAGAAGTTTCCTGCTCGACATCAGCCATTATCTTGGCGCTGAAGTCGGCGACAAAGTTAGCTAGTACTTGTGACTTTGTCGCCGTTTCACGGTTGATATGTGATATCGTGCTCGCTCAACTTGATGGCCTATTTTGCTAACCTTCCCGATAGTTTGGGCTTATGTAAGATGCTTCTAAGGGGGAAGGTCGTGACTACCGATATGGGATGGCACTGAAAATAAGTTCTAAGCTTTTGTGAAGCTATGACCAATGCCAGAGCCAGCTTTTCGAGGTGGGGGGTACCTCGTTTGGGCATCAGCCAGGGTTTTACTAGTATAATAAATTGGATATTGAGTACCTTTATTTTCACGGACCAGTACTGCACTCACCGCTACTTCTGACACGTCTAAATATACTAGGAGACGTTCGCCGGTTTCGTCTTTGGCGAGCAGTGGAGGCGAGGACAGATATGCCTTTAGCTCCCTTAAGGCCTCAATGCATTTCGAGATCCACTGGAGCCTGTTGTCTTTTTTGAGTATGTTGAAAAATTTGTGACATCTATCGGAGGATCGTGATATGAATATCGACAAGGCGGCTATACGGCCAGTCAGTTTTTGTACATGTTTTCTACTGGTTAGTAGTTCGGGTATTTCTTCAATAGCTTTAATCTGGTCGGGGTTGACTTCTATGCCTCTTTGTGACCACCAGGAAACCGAGGAACTTGCTCAAGGTCATGCCGAAGGCGCACTTTTCGGGGTTTAGCTTCATGCCATAGTGCCTTAGTAAATCGAAGACTTATTTCAGGTGATCGATATGATCTTCATTCCTTTTGGATTTGACTAACATATCGTCTATGTATACTTCCATTGTTTTGTTGAGCTGGTCTTTGAACATCTTGGTGACCAACCTTTGCTAGGTTGCTCCTGCGTTCTTCAACCCAAATGGCATGACTCTATAGCAATACGTCCCTTGATAAGTTATGAAAGTGGTCTTTTCCTGGTCTTCCTCCTCCATGAGGATTTGGTTGTACCCTGAATAGACGTCCAGGAAGCTTAGCAGTTCGTGTCCAACTGTTGCATCGATGATTTGGTCGATGTGCGGACACGAAAAGGAGTCATTTGGACATGCTTTGTTTAGGTCTGCGAAGTCTACGCACACGCGCCACTTCCCGTTTTTGTTTTTCACCATAACAACGTTGGCGACCCATTGGGGGTATTTGGATTTTCTGATGGAGTTGTTGGCTAATAGTTTTTCCACCTCCTCGCGGACTGCTTCATTGATTGCGGCGTTGAATTTTCTTCTCATGTGTCGTACTGGTGGGTAGAGTGGATCTACGTTCAATTTGTGCATAGCGATGTCCTTCGAGATACCTGGCATATCTGTATGGGAGAAAGCAAATAGGTATGCATTGTCAGTTAGAAATTTATGAAATTTACTGGGTTCGGAGAGTTTGTGGCCGATATAAGCCATTTTGCCGATGTTGTTTTAATATATTTGGATGGGGTCAAGGTCTTCTACCGTTGACCCTCTGGTCTCCACGATGTCGGAGTCCTTGATGAAGTCATTTTGCTCGTCGGATTTGGGCCCCGACTTTGATAATTGCTATGCTTCTGAGCCTGTTCCCTTTAACTGTTGAGTGTATGTACAGTCTTGGGCGATGCGATAGCATTCTTGGGGCGTGCGTGTTCGCCCCGAATGGTGAATATCCCCCACGCAGTAGGGAACTTGATTACTTTATACAAGCTGGATGGAATGGCTATGATTGAGTTGTAGGTTGTATCCTGGTTCATGATATGGATCGTTGTCTCTAAGGTGACGCCCCCGGCCAGGACAAGTAACGTTATTTCTCTTGAAGTTCGTTCAACAGTATTGTTAAAACCTGTCAGTGTTATACAACGTGGTACTATCTTGTCCTCGAGCCTTATTTGGGCGAGGACTCGGGGATGGATAATACACGCGCCGCTCCCATCGTCGACCATTATTCGTTTTTACATCAGTATCCAAAATTCGAAAATTAATAACAAGAGCATCAAGGTGACGAAAAGTCAACTCGTGGGTATCTGACTTATCGAAGATGATACTGTCTTCGAGGTCATCATACCATTTGTGTGTGATTGAGCGCTTCAGTTTATGTGTGGTGGTTGATCACGCCCAACTATGCCTTGTATAAAGCACTAGGCGGTCGTTGCAAATATAATCAGGTCTAAAAGTACGGAATATATTTGCAACGACTGCTTAGTCCTTTTTATAGGGCATAGTTGGGCATGATCAAATTTTGGCGCTGTTGCCGGGGACTTAACGGTGTAGTTGTAGCTTTATATATTGCTAGGGTTCAAGTTTGAATTTTTTTTTTGTTTTTTTTGTGTGTGTTTTTTTATAACTTTTGATTTGAGAAACATTACATCTTGGAATTAAGGAAACTTAGGTGTAGATAATTCTACTATTGATCTCCACACATATTGTGAAGGAAACCACCCGTATCAAAATATTCCCCAGAGTGTGTTATGTGCACCAACTCAATCTTATTTATGGAATGTGTGTGATGTGTGTGGTGGTAAAAGTGGTCACTATTATGGTTGTGCTTATATTTCTTATCTTCCCCCAACCCCTTACTATGATGGTTCTACTTTTTCTTGTGAAGTTAATAGGAACAAAAAACCTGGGGAGGCAGACCTGAAGCAGACCAAGGATATGTTAAAGTGCCTTCTAGAACAAAATAATGAGAAACAACTGCAGAGAAAGACAAGAGGAAACTATTCGCAAGTTGGAGGCTCAATTGAGTCAAGTGGTTGGAGTTGTTAATTCTCAACAAGCTAATATTGGGGATATTAGCCAAGAAGAGCGTGAATTTGAGGTGATAATTGAGGGGGTCAGAGTAGAACATCAACAACCTAGGAAACTAAAATTTGTGGATGTCGATGTTGAAGAAGTGAGACTAGAGTCAGCCAAGGACTTTGAGGATATAAATTTTGTTGACTCTAGTATCATTGATTTTGAGGATGTTGAAAGTCCTGAAGTTCATGTGTTTGAGCGCATTGGTCCACACTCCAAGTATTTTTCCACATTATGTTTGGATGATGATATGGAAATAGAGTCATCCGAACCAATTGAAGAGTCAAGGAATGAGGAACAAGGTGCATATTTTCTGGAATTCTTCTTGCCAGAAATTCATGATTACATACCTCATACAAAGGCCAAGGAGTGCAGAATACTACATTATTTCCTTGGGCCAGTTAGATTCATTCCAATTCCTCATGACAATAATCATAAACTTGAAGCCAAATTGGGGGTTCAATTCATAAGCTCGCGGTGGAGGCAAAACGTGATTCGCGTCGTGCCGTGACATTAAATTAAGCGCGTGTTGGGAGGCAATCCAGCTTTACTACTATTTTAGTTGTGTTAGTTTAATGAAATAATTTATTTTTCTATAAAAATAGAAAAATTGGACTTTTCCCGACGATGGATCTATTAGACAATTTTCTTGAGGGATTTAAGTCTAAAAAAAAGAAGATTTTCTTTTGTTAGGTAGTGTAGCAATTCCCCCTTGATTTTTGTTTGTGCCACGGTTCTTTTCCAAGGGTTTTGTTTGAACTGGGTGTTGTTAGTTTTTTTAGGAAGAGGAGCCATTCTGTTGTGTTTTGAATTGAAGCAATATCTCTTGACTTTGTTATTCCTTGAGAATAGCGAGTACTTTGGTTGTGACGCTTAAGCTCAATTTTTGACTCTTGTATAAGTACCTTAAATTGTATGATTTTAAATTTTCTTAACTGATTTGACTAGAGTGTCTTGATTAATCCAATCCTAAGTGAGTTATGTACCATGTGTGTGTGAGGTTTGTGTGTTATTTTGTGCATTGCATTTGATGTCTAGAACTTTCCCCGTGTATTTGGAAAGCAAAATAGCAGTTTTGTTCAGTCTTGGAAGTGATATAGGCGTTTCTTTGTTGAGCCATCTATGTATATTTTACTTCCTAATTGTTATGTATCGTAGTTAACCTCTTTGAGCCTGTAATCCTGTTTCTTTGGCAACCACATTACAAGCCTTACCCATTTGTTTGAAATAACTATCTATTTGAACTTTTTAACCTCCCATGAGCACTTGAATTGTTATGAACTGTGTAAAAGTTAAAGTGTGGGATGGTTGGTTTGGATTTTGAGTGGAACTAATGAAATAAGGAGAAAGGTGCACTGTTTTGAAAAAGTAAGAGTCACTTGAAAAAAAAAGAAAAAAAATAGTTGTATTGTTGTGAAAAAAAATATTCTTTGACAAGTGGTGACTCTTGATGTAATTGTGCTTAAAGAAGTATGGGGTTTGAATGTTAAAGTATATGTATTAAAGTGCTTAAGGAGGTGTTGTCAGTCTTATATCTACATATATCATACCCGTCCCGCAGCCTACATTACAACCAAATAAAGTCCTACTTGATCCTAGACTGAATGAGCTCGATTAGTAGAGTAGTACACTACGGGAAAGCCTATGGTGCATCTTTTGTGGCACATGAATGTTATTTCTGAGAGTTCTTTCTATCTTTAATTCCTGTGTGTTTTTAAATTTTATTATGTGGAACTACTCTCTTTTGTTGTGTGTGGGCACTTAATTCATGAAGGAAAGGTAATGTATGTGACCTCTATGTTAGAGTAAGTGGGTGAGCTGTGAATAATGCATGGTACTTGTGAGTCAAATCTTGAGGTGAAGATGTTACGCTTTAGTGCTTAGTCTATTTTAAATATTCTTGATATGATGAGTTAGGAGAATTGCTTAAAAAGGTCGTGTCTATATAAAGTGTAGTTTGATTGATCGAGGACGAGCAATGGTTTAAGTGTAGTGTGTTGATGATAGGATATAATTACGTATTTTAGTCGCTTATTATACTCTAGTTACTGCACTTTAATTGAGTTTGAGCTGTAATCGCTAGTGTTTTGCACTAACTGTGTGTTTTATGCCTTGTAGGAGTGATTCCGAGCTATATAGATGTTATTGAATGAATTTAAGTGATCTGGAGCTTTGAAGTCTGAGTAAAATCTCAAGGAATTAAGTCGGGATCGTGTTCGGGGGTCAAATTTGATAGTTGAGAAGAAATGAAGACTCGAGGAGGCATATTGTACACTGTCTAGTAAAATGGACATAACTTTTTTCGCCGAACTACATTTGGGTTATATAATATATGTTTGGAAAGATAACTCAAATATATACAACTTTAATGTTTTACGTTTTCCCAAATTTCAAAAGTAACAGGGTCAAAAACGCGATCGAAACTGCAACTTCGGATGTGACGCGGACTGGGGTAGAATAAAACCCTACTAGCGCGGCCGCGCTAGTGGCGGCCAGGAAACTTGTCCTTTTTCGTGTAGGAGAAGGTATAATTATTTATGCCCGACCCTAATTAGTATATATACATGAGAGAACGTTATTTTTGAGAGATTGGACATATTTTGGACAAAAATTCGACCTAAAGAGGCAAGGAGGGCAATTGGGCATCAATCCATATCTCCTTCTCTTGTGATTTTTAGCATTGTTCATGAATTTTTTTGTAGTTTTCATCATTATTATGAGTATCTAACTTTTCTAATCTAAGGTTTTGGTAGAACCCGTTGGGGGATGACTTTATTGTGATATTAATGTAGTTTTGGTTGGTTGTTAATCTCTACTTGTTCAATTACGTTCTTGTTGTTTGATAGAAGGGCCCTCAATTAGCTGTGCCTATTTATTATGTATCTAATTAAGAGAGAGTACATATTTAGGTAGTTGTTTGAACAACACCACTCCCGGAGTATAGGCGGGAGTCATAACCGAGGGTTTAAAAGTTGGATTAGAGATAACGATACCCCGGGTGCAATCTAAAGTGAACTGTAATGTAATCTAGTTAGCGTAACTTGAGAGAGTGCGTCTAGTAAATTATCATAATTACTTGAGAGATATTTATGGTAACTAGAGTGTTCATTATTGATAGAGACAACTAAATCAAAACTATAGGAAGTATACAAGAAAGAAGTTCACCAACGGGGGACAACCATATCCTTAGACCTTTAATCCAATTGTTTACATCTTATTGTTAGTTAACATTAAGTTTATTATTTCCGTTCAGCTGTAGTATTAGAAACAACACAAAGTGATATATACAACATTTGAGAAAGTTGACTATTGAGAATCTAGTAATCTAAAGACGACATTTGATACGTTAATTCCCTGTGGTATTCATGAGTCTGCTCAGCAGTTTTCTGGTCGCCCTCGACCCATTTCTGTTCAGTCTGTTTTGGAAGGACGACCATCCCTTCAAATACATTTGGCAAGCTCATTCTGACTCTGTTGAATGGGGCAAGGAAGTCCCTGAGTCCCTCACTAGGCGATTGTCTAACGGCGAATATATCATTCACCCTGGCTTTAGCTTTCTTGGCTCCAATGTGGGCGGTTATGAACTTGTTGCCCATTTCCTCAAACGTTGTTATTGGCCGCGCTGGTAGTTGTGAAAAGCATGTTAAGGCTCCCCTTGTTAGGGTTTCGTCGAACTTTTTCAGCAATACTGAGGATACATGTTCCTTTGAGAGGTCGTTGCCTTTCAGTGTAGTGACGTAGTGAACGATGTGGTCTTCGGGGTCTGTCGTGCCGTCATATATTCTCAAATATGGCGTCATTTTGAAGGTTCTGGGTATGGGGTATGGATCCTCTTCTTTTCTATATGGTTGTTCGACGAACCGACCGACGTCCCATTTAGGCAGGAGTTTTGGGGCACCGGGTATCTTGTTGACCCTTTCCTGGTGTTCTTTCATCTGATCTCGGAGTGCCTTGTTTTCATTCTCCATTTTTTCCATTTTCTTTAGTATGGATGCGAGTGTGTCATTCCCTGCATCAATAGTGGTGTTAGTATTACGTGTTGGACGTGGAGCGGGTTGCTCATTAACGGTTGCAACATTTGTTAGTGCGGCGTTCGGAGTTGCTCCATGAACTGGCTTGTCGAGGAAGTTGTTTAGTGTTCACTGCTGGTGGTGCTTCTTCGGTTATAGACTTGGAAGCCTCCCTTTCTCGAGCGATGGTCACACTTCCATGAGGGGGAGGTGAACCACTTCGCCCTGGTGTGACGCTTGGTGTCACATTTAATTCTTCTCCACCATTAGCCTCGTTGATGGTGCTCATGAGGTTGGCGGTGACATCCGCTATGGCCTTTAGTCTTTCTTCTCCTTTTCCTGCCATTATTAGTGCGTACAAATGAGAAAAGGAAAAAGATAACTGTTGTACATGTATTTCTTTTAGATTTGACAGAAACTAAAGATCTTAACTAGAAAATCGCCACAGACGTCGTCGCCAAATTGTTTTGTCAAAAATGCGTTAATCCTTTCCTTAAACGAGTTGATGAATGTGATGAAGGACTAATCCTAGTTAAGCTTAATGACTGTTAGATCTAAGAGTTTAATGTCGAATAGAATGAGTTTATGTGTCTCAGTAGTAAATGCAAGTCAGACGTATATGATGATTGCCAATGAATACTCAAGGGGAGATGTATATTAAGTGCATGCAATGAAAATAAATGTAATAAAGAAGAATATATCACCCAAATGTTGAGTGACTAGGGCTAACAATCCTTTGTCAGTAGTATGGATAATGGCAAACGTGGATGAATACAGGATTCTTGGATCTTGTAGATGAAAAGGTATCCTCAAATTCAAGAATTAGTAGAAAAGATAAAAAAATTTATACTCTCAATAGTCAAAGTTACATATGTATTTTCTTTCAGAGGGTTCCAGATCCCCTCCCTTTTCTTTTCCTCTTCCTTAATATAGTGAACATTCTTTAGAACCCCTGAAAAAATGCAAGCGAGAGAATATTTCAATTCCTAACTTAAGCATATCTTACCGTTTCTATCTACTCCTCTGTTCGACTAAATGTCGGCCTTTCTCGAAGTAGGCTCCTCATAGTTAAGTCGTGGTCGACTTAGATTTATACCACGACCAACGAGGTTATCAAGTTCGGTCCGAATTTCGACCAATACATGTATTTCATGCCAAAATTCATACTATATTAAAGAAAAAATAGTATTAAGGGTTGGAATAGTTAGTAACAAGGATAGATGTTAAATATAGGAAAAATTACGTGATGCAAGTTGTATTCGTTATGCGTTCGAATACAAGTAATATAAGTTGGTAACAATTGAACACTAGCTACAAATGGTAATATAGTTACACGAAAATTCCTCAACGAAAAAACTATCAAAGGTTGTGATGGCTGCAGGTAAATACTCTTTCATTTTTAATTAGAGATTTCGAGTTCGAGTTTCGAAAATAAAGTCACCTTTGATAAAGAGCCATATACCAATAACGGGACTTCCTAACATAAACTTGGGTTAGTTAGACCTAAAATTAAAGCGAGTACTAGAAACCAGATAAGAAAACCAAAAAAAGATCTAAATAAAATGAAAAAGAACGTATAATTTGCTCATCCTAACTCCTTGACTTTGAGTTTTGAGCATGCCCCTATGTGTGAAATAATTACTCTTGACAAAAGAAAAAATAGAAAAAATAGCAGATATTCTTGATTTTAATCTAGGTTGCATTTAGTAAGAGCACAAATGGATCTTACAAAAAAAAAAAAAAGAGGCACCTGATCTATGCTTTGCCAAAGCTTGAGACAAGAACCAACAATTTTCTTCTGATTCAGCAATAAGCAGTTGCATTTGAGCAAATTAATAAGATCTGTTGAGGCATTAATTCTCCATTAAGAGGAAATTAAAGCATGTGATTTCTAGTTTTCTGCACAAAAAATCATGTAGTCAAACATTACAAATCCAACAATAAATGGGGTGCTATTCATTTAACATCTTTAATATCGAACAATTTCAATTAAGACATAATCATAAAACATTAGTAGGACTCACTGATATGCAACAATGCATGCATTTTTTCATAATAGCTAATATTTCTTGTCTTTTTATGACAAAACCATGTGATAATCAGATCATGTTTACAAAGAACATCAAGATATATTTCTGGATTTTGCTCTTATATTATGTCTAATCCTTGCCTCAAGCCTTATTAACAATAGACATCTGGAATCACCCCCTCGTGCGGTGCTGCATACGCCAAAATTAAATGTTGTAGGAAATTGAAACACAATCCAAAGGGAGATCAAGATTTTATGTTTTACTTCAAGACAAAATTGATCTTTTTTTTTTACCCTTAGTAATAATTATCCTTAAAGACTACAAACACCACAACTATGAATAACTTTGTTCAAATACCAATAAAAAAAATTTAAATGTTAAGACATTGACGAGTGCAAAACACAACACGAAATTAATGTTCGCAAGCCAAAGATAGTATAGTTAAATTATCGTCTCCACAAGGATATGATTTAAATAATGTTTAAATAATTTTCACCTTAACGCTATTCAGGATGATTAACACATTGGTTGTGCTGATTAATAACTAAATTTAACTATGAAACTAAAATAATTAACAACGGATCATTGGAAGACAAGAGTTGAGTAACATTGAAATATGAATGAGAGGAATAAGGACCGTGACAGGATAGGTGTAAGATAGCTAATTGGGATCCAACTCAAGTTCAATTCACAATGATGTGCTAATGATTCTCATGAATTTACTCGGTAATTAGTTCAAACGTGTAGTCAAGACTCCTCTCTCGATTAAATCTTAACTCGGCGAGGTAACTAATATAAACACTGTAAAAATATACAAGCATGCGTTTATGGATTAGTCTTCAGGAAAACGTCTCTTGAATATTCTCCTAACTTGATTTGATCAACAATTCAACAAGCTCTTTCGATTATTTAAAACAATCACTGAATTAAACCAAATAAAATAATGCAAGATAATCACCACAATATTCCTCTTTCTATTAAATAAAATGGTGAATAAAGTTACAAACAATTCAAAGCTCCATAAACGACTTCAAGAAAAGAACTACATTTAAAATCGACAAATATCAATCAAAACACCATATTCGTCAAACCCTAAAGGGAACTACTCCATAATCATGGAGAAATTCATAAAAAACAAAGTTGAACAATAAGAAAACATGTAGGAATGGGCCCGGACGAAACTCGAGAGTTGAGTTCAATCTTCCGTAGGTCAAAACTCCTCTAAAAAACGTGTTTTTGGTTTATTTATATCATGTAGGAATGGGCCCGGACAAAACTGCTCTTTCCAAGCCGAAGTGTGACAATTGAAACGCGAAAATACACTGGCGTGGCACCCCATACAGGTGCAGTACTAATTTAAAAGAAACAAACAAGACAACACCATAGCACAAGACTTCCCTATTCCTAATTTAAAAAAATAACTACACCCGGTTCAAGCAAAACCTTTGGAAAAGAACTGCGTCATAAAGAAAAACCAAGAAATTTTTTTTACACTACCTAGGAAAAACAAAATATATTTTTCATCGACTTTGATCCTTCAAGAAGACAGTCGAGGAAGGTAAAAGCCAAAAAAAAATTCAATAAAAAAAATGAAAACAAACACACATTTACATATTTACATCCCTCACCCTACACTTTAATTTGTAGCATGTTCCCATGACACATAAATAAAAAGCAAGAGGTAAAGGAAACTTCTCTAATTCCTCTAGTCGGGGTCTGAATCGATGTAAGGATTTCTTTTGCACGCTCGACCTACTGCACACATCCATGCTAAGAGCTTCTTTTCGGCTTCTTTGTGTACACCCCACACTTATAAATTTTAATCTCCTCAAGTTGCTCCTTCAGCT
>ML381026.1:0-11601 GCA_005239525.1 Nicotiana knightiana | reverse complement strand
CAAGTTGCTTCTTTAGCCTCCTCCCCCCCTTCTCCTTCCATCTTGAAGATCACCCTTTCCTCCCCCACTCCAAGCATGAGCTAACTTTCCTGAATATCCAAAATTGCTCTTCCATTAGCTATTAAGGGTATTCCTAAAACTATAGGGACATCCCTATTCTCCTCTATATTTATCACAATGAAGTCCACATGAAACATAAATTTGTCCGCCCGAAGTAGCGTATTTTTCGCTATTCATTCAGGTATGATTATGGTCTGATCCGCCGACTGCAAGGATACAGGTATCGACCTGATTTCTCCAATCTCTCCCTCTAACTTTACTTAAAATAGACAAAAGCATAAGATTAATAGAATCACCTGAATCTCACAAAGATTTTTCAAACTTAGTACTTCCTAAAGAACAAGGTATAATAAAAATCCTCGGATCTCAACACGTTTGAGGGAGCTTATTTTGTAAAATAGCACTACAATGCTTCGTGAGCTTGACAACCGATGTCTCTTCCACTTTCCACTTTTTGGACAATATCTCCTTCAAAAATTTAGCATATGTTGCCATATGTGATAGCACATCTATGAAAAGGTATATTTACATTCACATGCTTGAGCATTTTTAGAAAGCGCCCGAATTATTTGTCGAGCCTCTCTCTTTTCTGCTTCTATGGAAAAGGTAGCATATGCATATAATTACTTTCTTCAATCTCCTCATTTATTGCATTTTCATCTTTCTTCTTCTTCTGAGCTCTAATCTTCCCCTTCTTCTTCAGACCATCATCCACCATCCCTACACCTTCTTGAATGTTGTCAATTTTCTGTTCATCCACAATTTGACCTGGGATCCTCTATTATGTGGCCACTCCTCAAAGATGCTGCATTTATTATCTCTTTTGGATTTCTTTCAATATTAGCATGGAGAGTTCCTGGAGTCCTCTCAGACAATAGATTGGCAAGTTACTCCAACTGTCTTTCCAAGTTTCGGAAGGCCGTGCCCAATTCTCTGATAGCTGCTCCATGGGTTTCAAGCCTTTCATTTGTCTTAATAATAAAGGCCTTCATCAGTTTTTTCATGCTAGACTGATTAGACTGCAGAGGATGATATTGTTGCCTATGCTGATTTTGAAAACTTTTAGCTCCCTGCCCCTGGGGCCTGTAGATATTTTGCTACTATGTGTTTGCACTACCACCTGGTGAACTCCAAGAAAAACTTGGGTGCCCTTACTCCTTAGAGTTAAAATTATTGTCACTTTGGTAGTTTTCTCTGTCAAAGATCCCCACAGCATTTACCACTTCATTAGTAGTTGATGCCTGATACTCATGTGTCGGCTGACCCATTCTGCAAAAATCGCATACCGGGGATGATTGGCTCAGGACCTTAGTTAAGGTTAACTTTTGTATCTCTATGGCCATGGTGTCTAGCGGGCTTGCATTGATATGTTAGAATCTACTTGATGTACCCCAACCTTATTCCTTCTCTCGTTATCATTTGCATGCCATTGATTTGCATCTTCAGATAATTTATTTAAAATTGCAACAATCTCCTAAGAAGTTTTCTTCATATGAGGACCTCCAACTGCGTTGTTTAGCGTCCTCCTGCCAGAGGGTGTCAGACCAACCCAGAAATCTTGGAGTTGCATCCACAAGTCTACTCCATGATGGTGACATCTTATCACAATATCCTTAAATCTTTCCCATGCTTCAAACACCATTTCTGTATCTTTCTGCTTGAAGTTGTGGATCTCTCTTTATATTTTCCCTGTTTTGGCACTTGAAAAGTATTTTTCAAGGAACTTCTTTGTCATGTCTTCCCATGTTTGAATTGTCCCAGGCGACAAACTCCGCAACCAGTGGTTATCATCTTCCCTCAGTGAAAAAGGAAATGCCCTTAAGTAAATAGCATCTTTTGATGCCCTATTGTGCTGGAAGGTATTTATAATCTCATCAAAATCCATCAAATGAGTATTTGGATCTTAGTTGGGTTTGCCTCTGAATAATCTGAAGTAGCCCTTGCTTGATCTCAAAATTATTGGTCGCGATCAGATGAGGTCGCACACTAGATACTCCTTCGTTGTAAATTGGCATGGCGTAGTCTCCCAGTGCTCGTTCATGCATGGGTATATTATTTTCAAATTTGCCTTCAACCAAAGGTCGGTTCAGGTTGAATCTCCGTCCTCCGTTTCATCAGCTCTAAGAGTTGCTTCAACAGCTGCCCGTGCAACTGCTTCCTGTTGGGCTGCTTCCCGTGCAGCCAAATCAACTACCTCCCCACTATTTTTAGCCATGTACTCTTGGGTTGAAGATTTCCCCAAGAATTTTCCGGTGAGTTCTTTCTCTTTTCGCAGCTGCTTTTCCAACTCTGATTTGTAGGGTATTACGTCTTTTAAAGAAATTCGAGTTATACACCAACAAACTTAACATGTTTCCTGCACACATAAGAGAAAAATCGTGAAGAATAAAATAAAAATAATTCCTGTATTAGCACCAAAAATTAAGTTGAACACTATTGATTGCCAATCACTAGCAACGACACCAAAATTTGACGAGCGCAATGTTCAAGTAATTTTTAAACAATCGTTTCCACAGGGATTGAATTTAAACAATGTTCAAGTAATTTTTAGCTTAACGCTATTAAGGATGATTCACATGTTAGTTGGCATGATTATTAATAACAAAAATTAACTATGAAATTATAGCAATTAACAATTGATCACTGGAAGAAGAGAGTTGAGCAACACTAAAATATCAATGGGAGAAATAAGGGTCGTGACAGGATAGGTGCAAGATAGCTAATTGGAATCTAATTCTAGTTCAATTCCCTCTAATGTTCTAATGATTCTCACGAATTCACTCGATGATTAGTTCAAACGTGTAGCCATGACTCCTCTCTCTATTAAATCTTAACACTATGAGGTGACTAATATAAGCACTGTGAAAATATGCAGGCATGCGTTTATGGATTAGTCTTCAGGAAAACGTTTCTCGAATATTCTCCTAACTTGATTTGATCAAGAATTCAACAAGCTCTTTTGGAGAGTAGGAACGGGTCCGGACGAAAATAGCCTTTCCAAGCCGAAGTGGGACAATTGGACTGCGAAAATACACTGGCGCGCCGCCCCATGCGCCACATTAGTGAGATATTCAGAGAGTTGATTTTTTTCACTCTGCTGGAATTTTGCACTAGCGCCCTGAGCCACATGGCGCGGTAGTGCATTTTTCTCATAGTAATCCTTTTTTCCCCACTTTTTTATATCCAGACTTGGTCCTCGACCACCAAACGTGATCCCGACTTAATTTTTTGAGTTTTTACTCAGACTTCAATTTTCCAACTTGTTCAAATTAACTCCAAATTATCTTAATAGCTTGGAATCATTTTCTGCAAGGCATAAAATACATAATAAGTGCAATACACTAACATTTATCCTCAAACAAAGTAAAATACAGTTATTGGAGTGTAAACTATGACTAAAACACGAGTTTCTAGCCTACCATCAGACATGAATAAGGGTAAAGTAGTCAAAATCTCATTCTAATTAATACTATTTCCTAAAGGGCATATACAAAAAAATTATGACAGATAATTTGAGAGACGGAGGGAGTACTATGTCTTTTGTGAACTTTGACGGTGCGCATGGGGTGTACTAGCTGTTTGGTGATTAGAAAAATATGACATGTTTAATCAGCGAGATTGTCGGGCTTAGTCGAACAAGATTAACATAAAAGCCAAAAGGATAAAAGAGATTCTATGAAGAAAGCATTAGCATATTTAAACAACCTACATAAATTAATCTTAGAATTTAAAGTTAAGAGTAGGACACATGTCACCTCTCTACCACCCAAAGTATCTATTCATTTATCGTTTTACTTTGTTTTTTTCTCTTGTTTTTCGAATTTCGCCTATCATTCTTTTTTCTTGTTTTTCATTTTTATCCACTGTGTTTTGTCGTTTGCGTTATTCTCCTAATTCCAACTTCTCTTACCTTATTGAATACTTTACAGTCTGTGGTTGCCAGACAAATTAAATACAAAAATACAAGAGGGCAACAAATTGAAAAAGTGCATGCACACGCACTGCAGTTCAAACAAAAATTTTCCCAAAAAAAAGAAGAAATATCTTGTAACTACCTTTTAATCTTATCGCATACATATTTTATTTTTGCAATTAAATAATTAGAGAGAAAAAAGACCCAAATGGGTACAGTAGGAGTAGTATTCCACTTGAGTTCCATTTTTCGATAGTGTCACGTTATTTCTCTAGCAACATGCTAACATAGTTCAAAGAAAATGATAATCGTAATCCTGAATGAAGTTTGAACACAATATTGTTAAAGTATGAATATAATATTTAATCACAATCAGATAATAAAAATAATTATATATATATATATATATATTAATTTATCCGAATTTTAAGTGCAAATAAAAAAATTAATGTATATTGAAGCGTGGAAAGAAATACGACCATTAGACTTTTAACTCCGATATGGTTGAAACCGATGCTTAATTATTATTATTTGAAGTTACTTTACCACAAATATTTTTCATTTTAATTTATTTCTTCTGCCTTAATGATATCATTTACGAAAATAAATCAGGCCGTTTTCTTGATAGATAAAGTTAATAAAAGGAAAAAAAAAAAGTTAGTTAAAAAGCAAAATAACTTGACAACGGACGCCGTACTGGATTAAGTACAGTGTGGCCGTGATGGATCACGGAGCAAAATACGGCTAATCCTGCTATGCATGACGCCCATGGTTTTTCACTTTTCAACACTTTAAAGAAGGAGCAAGATAACGTTATTTTTGTGTAACTTATAGGTTACGGGTTTGAGTCGTAAAAGCAGGGTCATTAACGTTTGCGTTAGGATAGATTATCTATAATCACATCTCCTGGGTGCGGTCCTCTTCCAAACCGTGCATGAAAGGGAGCCATGTAGCAACGATAACATTATCCATGTGCGACCTATTCGAGTCGTAGAAACAACAAATAATTCGTGCATTAGGGTAGGTTGTCTGCAAGTCTGCATCACATCTTTTTTGGTGTAATCTTTCCTCTGACCCTGTGTGAATGTAAAATACTTTTTGCATCTGATTAGTCGTAGTATTAAAAATTTTAATATTTCTTTTAAAAAATATTTTAAATTACAAGTGGGCCGTACAAGAAGGTGGGAACGGGCCGTGGGTCCGTGGGGCCGTGCGAGGCCCGTGACAATGTTCAGTACAACTAAGCTTCTTCGAACCTAGACGTTCTTCTGCTCCCTAACTGTTTTAACGTGGGCTGTTAAAATATTGGAGAAAATGGCTTGTTGGGCTAATATAATATTCAGAAAAATTGCAAATTGGACCATTTTGAGGGGTCTGTAACTTGGGTCCCACCTCCAGCAGAGCAAATGGGAGCTTGATGAGTCCCGAGACGGTGCCATGTCAGCTTCTAAGATAACGGTATTCCTAAAAAACGGGGCCCAATTAGTAGTGAACAGTAGACTCTCTGGTGCCATGTCATCAATCAGGGCCCACCCGCACGACTTTACTGAAAGTGTTTTATCCAGGAATTAATAGCTGCTCTGCTTTTTATTTGGATCCCACCTTTTTAAATAAAAATAATTAATTTTGCATCCCACTTAACTTTCACCTTTCTGAGTTAGTAGTGTAACTAGAAAAAGACCAGTAGTTGTAAGGTTGAATAATAATGTTACTCCCTCCGTTTTAAATTATCTGTGGTATTTTCTTAAATAATTGTATCAAAGTATTTATCATTTTAAAATTTTAAGAGTAAATTAATTTCTTTTATTCTACCCTTAATATTAATGTTCTTGAAGACTACAAATACTTTAATTATGAGTAAGTATTAAATGAAAAGTGATTATATCTTAAGATATAAATAAGGGTAAAATAGTCAAAAATCTTTCTTGTTTAATATTATTTTTTTAAGGGGTGTGTAAAAGAGAAACACGACAGATTATTTGAGGCGGAGGAAGTAGAAGACTTACATTTATGAAAGCAACCAAGTAAATATCAAAGAATTGAAGGTAAAATTTCATGCTAAAAATTGATTGATTTGACTTAGATATATGAATTTTTAGACCTTCAAATCAGCAAGGGAACCCCATCAGAGTTTTGCTCTAATCTCAAATGTAATTATAAAGGGTCTCTACAGTGGTTTAATAATATCATCAAGTAAAGTTCGAATTACAGTGTCACGAGTTTAAATTATAGTAACCGTCTTATCACTATGTGAAAAGATCTATTAAAAAAATACATTTATTTTAAAATTTAATTCATTTGGGATGTAATTTTTGGTCACAATCTTATCAAGAACAATATCCACAAATATAAAAATGCAAAAAAAAGTTGAAACCAAAATTCATGCACTCAAACCTAGAGATCCCAGAGGATTTACAGGCAAATTGGCATTACCCTTCACAAATCACAACATTATATTCCCAAAATCAATTTTCCTATCTTTCCTTCTACCAACAATAATAATTCAAAAAAGTGTAGAATATATGTCTCAAACAAAACCTTTGAAAAAGACTGTTTTATATAAGTAGATAATGCATGTTGAGGGGAAATATGTTTTAAATTTAGGAAATATTGTAGTTAGTTTGGAGGTATATTTGCAGAAAACATTGAATCATGTTGGATAAATCATAAAGGAATTAAAGAGTGATCCTTAAATCAGAGCAAGTGGGGCATTTCCGCAGTTAAAGATTTTCTGAGGGGATGAATTTGTACCATTTTTTAGTATGCGGGGCCATAATTGGTTTCCTACTACCCCTTCTTAACACTTTTTATTATTTCAATTTTGTCCCAATTAATTCGGGGCATCCAAAAATCTCTGACCAAAAATCATTATAAAGCAAGGCAAAAGACTTCTGCATTATTAACTTCAAATTTTTGCTACACATAAAACATGTCACATGTTGAGCCTTGGAGCAATGGTAAAGTTATTTTCGTGCGACCGAAAGTTACGAGTTTGAGTCGTGAAAACAATTATTAATGCATGTATTAGAGTAAGTTGTCTATATATTATCTTTTAGGGTGCGGCATTTTTCCGAACCTTGCGTGAACGTGAAATATTTTGTGCATTGTGATGCGCTTTATAGAACATGCCACATGTTAAAGTATTTGTGTTGAAAGCATCAAATATACCCTAAAAACAAAAATTGGAGAGAAATTGGACAGTGCGTGAACCAATCATATTATTTCAGCTGAAATATAATTCAAAAATTTGAAAAAAAGGGGTTATGATAGAATAATAGATTAGGAGAAAAAAAAATTTGGAAGCTAGCTTAAGATTATTAAAAAAAAATTAATAAAGGAAAGATGGGCCATCCTTGCACATGGGTAATGGTCAGATTTGGAGAACCCAAAATAGTTTATATTCATTATAGAATTGTAAAAAAATACTCAACCTTTTTTTTTCTTTTCAATAAGTTTAAAATAGTATAGAAGTCCAACGACCGCTTGGCACAACTACTTATGCTAGGTGACTAGGTCGATCAAATTAACGCACTCACTCACTAAATGCGGCCAGAAATAGTATGTACATTCATTTGATCCTTATTTTTATGGATAAAAAAATAAAACTATATGAACTTCAATAATTTTTACATTACGAGTTAATCTTTCAATTTAGTTAGGCTTAATATTCATTTTCTTTACATTACGGATTCGGGTCCATAACCATGGGTTCCAATGCGTCGTGAATCTAGAATATTATAGTCTTTTACGGTGAAAAAAGTTGGGACGAAGTTGTCAATAATAGAGTTAATCTTTGAAAACATCATATTAGTTGTTGGTTTACTATTGGGCGCCTTGTCTATGCTACCAGAGGGTATCCAGAATTTGAAGGTTGCAGGGCACTACATTCAACAAAAAATTACTTTTGTATATTGGGTGTCATTATTAGTATCACTATTTTCAAAGATATATACTTGTATATACGAAATTTTTGCCGAACACTCCAAATGTTGATGACTTCTTTAATTACTGCACAGATTCGCCTCTGATGCTACAGGGTGTAACCTTGAACTTGTAGACGAGGTGATAATTTTAATTTCAAATCATCAGCTAGCTTTTGAGTTGAATTAAGTTTTTTTTTTTTTTTTGTGGTACTTTTTACAATATTCGACTTATAAGTGGTTTTTTTGTTTTTTTTTGTTTTTTTTTTTCATTGTGAGATAATCACATGTTCAATATTAATAATAATAACATGGAAAAGAACAACGAAATTTTTTCTAATTTTCATTTTTGTGGTAATTTAGACTTGACATTTGGGAGGTTTTTGGAGCTTCGACTTTCGACAATTCGTGCGTTGAAAAGCATCTGAAAAGCACACGAACTCCACTATGGCTGTTCTCTACTGTCATTTAGTTCCTTGGCTAGCCTGGGATTCTAATCAAGCCGCTAATTACCAAAATTAATCCTAATTAGATAAAGATTTTGATCACTTAAAAAAAAAGTTATAGGATGATACTGTTGTTGCATGAATGCATTTATTTACTAAAAGATCATAGCTGGTTTTAGTGGAAGATAAGAGTTCAGTACTGTACCAAAGATTCCAGCAACAACCTTGATTAGAATTTTATGTTTCTTGATTCTCGAAATGTCAGCTAGCGGCTTCGTAGAAAAACAAAAAAATCATAAATCATTAATTAATCTAATTACTCATCCTTTCTACTGTCTTTTCTTCTGAACTAATACTAAGCTATATTGTGCGGACTCTCTAAAATAACTACCGCACTGAGGTTGGATCTTGTACAACTTTTGGAAAATTCGATACGCACCCGTCAATATTTTCAAAATATTTGAGCAACATAGATACTATGTAGGTATGGCAGGCCTCTATTGAACTTATTGCTCTAAATTTGAATTATATACACTTAGAAGAAATATTGAAAAATGCAATATATTTATATCAAATCCACACTCATTATCACAAAGAGTACCAGTGAGTGCACATTCTCACGTATTGTCAATTTGTTTTACAGAATGGGTCATGCAATAATAGTCGGGGTGCGTCCTAAATCAACTAACACATAAAAGATGAAGCTGGCTGAACCATTATTTTTAAGCTTCAAACACATAAAACATGAATTGACTAAAAACCTCAAAATAAGAAACTACTAAAAACAATAGAAATTAGCGACAGACAAATTCTGTAGTTAAATAGGACCAGCAACAAAATATCAAAAAATTCTATTACTTACGAACGATTTAGCGACAAAATTCGTAGCTAATTGCGATTTTTTCCAGTGAGAACCGCCTATTTCAAAGTAATCGGCCATGGTCTCTTATGTGTCAGAATCTTGCACCAATGTCATGAATGATCCTCTAATAAAGATTGGAAAATATAGAGAAAAAGAAAAGAGAACAAACGTGGAGGATTTCTGTGGGTGTAAATTTGCTTTATTTAGTTAAATGTCGATAAGTAGCTATTATGCTTTCTATTTTCTCTTAGAAAAGGATATGAATATTTCATTACATTACGTAAAACATTAGAGCCACATAAAGAGGATTATCTTCTAGCAATATATAGTTTTTATAACTAGTTGAAAGTTTCCAATTAAAAGACCATTTGGTTAAATCCCTCATTGTATATCTGCATGCAATTAGATGAGTATGGAACTCAGATGACGTCACTTCTGACATTTCAATCATAGTAAAAGTATTATATCTGAAATTAATCGAGAGCCCAAAACATTTAATGAACAAAAGAACTTGTACTAAAAATTAAAAGTGGGATAGATCTTCTTTGGGAACACTGTTCGATCAAGAAATAATAATCTTTGGTTAAACTAATTAATAAGTTACTTAGACGGATTAATCCTAGTTAGAGTTAATTAATTTCATATTCGAGATGGATAATAAGGACAGTGATATGGTTGAATAAAAGCGTTAACAATAAATGTGGCTGGATGCAATAGTATGTAAGTAAATTAAGCAATAAATAATATTAAATGATAATAAATGTAAATAAAGAGAAAGATTCACCCAATATTGAAGAGGGTGAAGGATTCCTTTATCTCACAATGATAAATGACAAGAGTATGAGAGAATATTGTGCACTTTCTTGGATCCGGTGGAAATGCCAAAAAATAATCTACAAAAACGTTAATCTCTTCTAAAAGTGGATCTTTGTATTCTTCCTGAGAGCTTATCCTCTTACAAGTTTTCTTATCGTATAGAATATTACATGCCTCTTTCCCCCTTCTTTCCTTACATTTATATGAGATATTCATAGTAAACCTTAATGTACAATCAGAGAGAATATTCAGCGGAATATTCCCTCTAAACATACCAGTACAAAACTAGCCGTTATTTCTAATGAGACTACTCGACCTTGGCCACGACTGGTTGCTGAGCTGTTCGAAACGTGCAATTGCTAGTCGACCACGACGACACCACTCGTAATGGTTTGCGAGTCGCTCTTCACGTCCTTTTTTACACGACTCTATCCTCAATCTGATTTTGAGCCATACAATTAGTTCCTTCGCTTATCGAGGTCGCCTTTTGGTCGACCTCGTTGAGTGGACTTCGTTGGTCATGATAGGAGAATTCAGATGGAGGAGATCGAATGAGAAGGATCTCGCATGAGACAGAAACGTGGCGCTTTAAGAACCACAACTCACTGTGACGTTAGCTTAGGGTGACATCATTGCTGCAAGCATCATCACTACGCGTCTTCCCAACGCGCCACATCATTTTCCGTGCCTCTGCCATTTCGATTCATATGCACTTGATGTTTCGATTCTCGTGCACCTGACGATTGGTGTTCTCGATTTGAGTGTCTGCTATACGGGAGGAGGGATTCGACTTACCCTTTCCATTTTTCTGAATTCTGAAAGTTTACTCTTCTCCTTCTTCTTCTTCTTCTTCTTGTGTTCTAGCCCTAATTGCCTTCATCCTTCGTACTTTCCGGTTCCGGTGATCTTTGCAATTTTTGCTCCCCTTCGAGATCATATTCTCAACACTTAAGATTAATCAAAGATGGCCACCACTTCCCCTGTTCCTGGTGTTTCGTCTGAACCAACGCCATTATTAGTGAGGATGTCTCCTCATGAAGATAAGCCAGATTTTTCCCTGCACTATTGGGATTCGCGAGTGGTCGTCTTTCCAGAAAAAGTTTGGTCGTAGGCCCTATACGACTGGTGAGTCTTTGATTTGGCCCTTCTTTAATTCTGTGTTAACATCGTTTTTTTTTTCCTTATTTTCTTCAAACTGAATTTCTTTGGTACCAGGTCAGAGGGCTTCAACGAAGAAGAAGGCTCCTACTGGTGCTTCTACAGGGTCGTTGTTGGTTGCGGCCGTAGGTGAGCCTGCTCGGATTGTGGTTCCTTCCCAGACCTCGGCCCTACGCGGACATAGTCGCCGAACAACGGCTTCGTCGGTGAGGACTTCAACTTCCCTTGTTATGCACTTAGTGAACGAGACGTCACCTGACAAGGAGGAAGCAACTCCATTAAAGAGGCGGAGGATAGAGCTTGGCGCCAAGTCGGCAGGAGCTGAAGGGTTAATAGGGGGTGATCCCGATCAGGCCACGACTACGTTCGAGGGCGGCGTGTCCTTAGGCACCAAAATTCTGCCCCCTTTGGAAAATGTGGAGATTT